>VUQS01049223.1:0-11706 GCA_015108495.1 Heterochromis multidens | reverse complement strand
CAGGCACCAACGACCTTGCGGCCGCAGCTCAGTGCAGCAGCCTCGGCAATGGAGGTGCTGAACATGGTCCATTCGGACTCAATGTCCCCAGCCTCCCTCGGAATGCTGTCGAAGCTCTGCCGGAGGTGGGAGTTGAAGATCTCGCGAACTGGGGCCTCTGCCAGGCGTTCCCAGCGCACCCTCACTATACATTTAGGCGCGCCAGGTCTGTCCAGCATCTTCCCCCGCCACCTGATCCAACTCACCACCAGGTGATGATCAGTTGACAGCTCAGCTCCCCTCTTCACCCGAGTGTCCAGAACATACGGCCGCAGGTCTGATGATACGATTATAAAATCGATCATCGATCTGCGACCTAGGGCATCCTGGTGCCATATGCACTTATGGACGCCCTTATGTTCGAACAAGGTGTTCATTATGGACAAGCTGTGGTTTGCACAGAAGTCCAACAACAAAACATCGCTCGGGTTCAGATCAGGCAGGCCTCCAGGTCTCTCTGTCGTTGCCCACATGAGCGTTGAAGTCCCCCAGTAAGACAACAGAGTCTCCAGGTGGAGCACTCTCCAGTACCCAGCCCAGAGACTCCAAGAAGGCCGGGTACTCTGAACTGTCATTCGGCGCATAAGTGCCGACGACAGTCAGGACCCGTTCCCCTACCCGAAGGCACAGGGAACCAACCCTCTTGTCCACCGGACGAAACTCCAACGTACAGGCAGCAAGCCGAGGGGATACCAAGATACCCACCCCAGCCCGCCGCCTCTCTATGGCGCCTCTCATGAACCACATACAGATGAATTTGGTATAAAAGGTGCTGGACAAGTTGCAAACCATACCATAATAACCTACAATGAAACATCTCTTTTAGTGTAAAGAAATGCAAGTACATTCCAAAAGCATTCAGATTTAAGGAATCACTCATTAACAAAACAGATGACACAAAGCCTGCAAAGTCTTCAGAAAAACAAGCACAATTTTTTTACACAAAGTTTTTCCACACTGACTTAGTTGAGTGTTATTACCAAGAAATGTTACTGTTGTAAATCAAATAAACACCCTGGCATTGTGCCTTAGCTTCACCATCTTACTTCAGTGTGGTATGGCAGGCCATGGGTAATGTCTTTTTCAGTAAGAAGGCTGTTAGAAATGATTCTGGAGCCTCTGGCTCAAATGCAAATTAACAACTGCTCTTATGATGTGAGCCATTCTTAAGAAGATGCAGGGAAAAGCTTCATGGTGTAAAATACTGTCAAAAATCTTTTCTTGTCTGCAATTTTACACTCTGCAAAACTCTAAACCAATGATTATGCTAACATCCACACTAATAAGTTAAGTAATAGTCATATTTTTGATGTAAACATTTGTACAGATATTATCAAGCAGCAAAAGATTTGTGAACAATTTGCCAAAAAAAACAAAAAAAAACAAAACTACTTCTTGGCATTGCCTAAGTCTAACTGTATGTCAAAAATGCTTCATCATGGGTCTGTTCAAGTGGCAACATTCTCCGGATGGTTGTTTTGCAGTGAGGAGATGAACTGGGTGGGTGCGAAAATAAAGATGAGGGATAAAATAATTAAGCGACAAGCAGCAGGAGAGCTGAGGAAGGAGCTGAAAAGATTTTACTCATGAGCCCTTTCATCCTCTGCACTCTGCACTGTAACATGCACATCCACAGAGTGTTGGTGTAGAAGTGGGAGGCTAAACAGTGGTGTACAGTGATGTCTGAATCCCTCCTGGTGCTACTGATCACATCTACCATCTTTATATCCAACTGATTCTCTGCTAATGAGGTTCTCCATTCGCCTTCACTCCTCCTCCGCCTGCTTCGCTTTCTTTTCTTGCATTTATTTCTTTCCATACTGTTGAGTTTTTTTTTTCTTTCAAGGTTTTATAAATGCTAAAACATCTGTCATTGCATATACAGTCGTTTAAAGCTGTGTGCTCTTTGGGTCTTTCCTTATGGTGTGTTGTACTGCTGTAATCTTCCACTGCATTTGAGCTGTTCATTTCTTTCAATTTTCTGTGTTCAATAAAGCAAACCTCTTCTTACAAGGTCAAACATAACTCACTCCTACACACACACACACACACACACACACACACTGTTTTAATATGAAATCATCAACTTTATCCTGCTTTTATTTAGCTGACACTGTTGCTTTGACTCGCTCCAATGGCCGACTCAGCCAGGCAGCCTCCTACCTACCCACAATCCCATGCTCCCAGCACCTTTCTGCAGAGCTGCCACAAAGACGATTATGTGACAGTTGGCAGCATGCAGGCAATCTCTCCTGCAGTGACAACTCTTTCATTATTTTCCCCCTTAGCTGCTCTGGTTTAAAGCTTTGTGTTAAGGTTTTTTCTACATTTTCTGATCTCAGGTGTCTCCCTTTTTCATTTGATTTTTTTCCTTCTCTTTGAAGAGTTTTATATCTGCTGGGAGAAACTTTTTTCCACAGAGCCGTGGAGGGTTTGGCTTCCATCCAGCTGCTGACAAGGACGTCCTACGGCTGCAGCTGTTGAGTTCAGGTCAAAGGTCAAAGCCAATCTCCTGTTCATGAATACAATCATGCAAATGGTTTGAAGGAGCAGGGATGGGAAGTGTTGACTTCAGCAGGGATGCCGGCTTAACAGATAAATCCAAATCAATGTCAACAGCAGAGTGGGATGATTGGATTCGGGAACAACTTGGATTGTGTTCAGGGTCTGACTGTTGGGGCTTTCAAACAAAAAGTTCAATTATAACAGTTTCATAACAAAAAACACAAGGGATGTTAGGGTATTTTTCTGGAACTGATTAGTTTGGAACACTGGAAAACACTGGATTAAAAAAAAAATTTCAAATCTGTGGTGCTTTATCAGCCTCATCAATTTGTCCCAGAATGTGGTGCTGCTCATCCTAACCTGGCGATATTCAGCCATAGACCTTAATTACTCTCCTCAATCTCCTTCTATCAGTAAGATCTGTTCTAAGATTTTTTTTTTTTAGCTCAAAATGTAGTTGTTTTACTTCGCAACGTCACCAAAGAGAAAGAGAATAATCCCTTGTGTACAGCTGTACTTTCATCATCTCCTTCTACTTGTGTTCTTCATACATTTAACAGCAACACCCTGAGAACCTTTATTCTTTCATTCAATAAACCTCATACATTACTCACTAGATGCCCGATAAATATCTCCTACAGGAAATAAGCCTCCAACCTAATGTACAAAAATAGTAAACCAAATAACTGAACAATTAAAAATAAACTATAAAGTAGAAGAAAACACTTAAGTGCATCCTTCAGCATTTTGTATCTCCTGATGGTGCAGCAGAAAACATCAGAGGTGAATGACACTGACTGAAGCGCTTACAAACATTTGACATTTAATATATGTACAAATAATTTCCAAGATCTGTCGTAAAACATATATTACTGTGGTTATGTCCAGAAGGAACCTTTGTAACCACGAGCTACTAGGTGATTTAACAAATCAGTTAAATGTTGAAGATTAATGAAATGGTGACACACTATAATTAAACACCCTACAAAGATGTTCTGAAAAGTCCTGGTTGCCCCGAAATGGTCCACTTGGCTCCACGTTCTTGCGTTTAAGCAGGCAGGTTGAGGAAGACAAATGCTTTGCTTTGCTTCATCAATCAAAGCTTGTCACATCACTTTGTGTATCACTGAATGTGTGTACGTGTTTGCTTTTTGTCTTGCATAGACAAGTAAAAGTGATAAGCTAACAGGGCGCTGGGATCACCGAAGCATAACGATTTGAAAGAGTGAGGAAGCAAGCAAACTTAACAACTACCACAGACACACACGCATGCACACACACTGCATGTTGCAGTAGTTTGTTAGGGTTTGACCTTGATGTGCAGACATATTAATGCACAGCATTTAAAGCCAGCTGCCTCTCTGGTGTCATTCCCTCCTGTGTGTATTCAAATTTCATAAAACACAAAATCTGCAAAATGTTTTCTCTAAAATCTCCTGAGATGCCAGAGGCTCCTGTTCCCATTCTGATTAGTTGAAAATACAGCCAGCACAACTTTATTTAGAAAAATCTGGATTGCATCATTTATTTAAGACTTTTGCTTGTGCATTATCACAACTCAGAGAGCAAAAAAATGAACTGAGCATTAAGAAACATTTAACTTAATTTAATCCCACAACACTCAAACTTTAAAAGTATTCATCCTTTACTTTTACTTCTGTCTGAAAATATCCAAATGCCATTTCTGAACGCACCACAACCTGTACCTGATTTTAGCAACCTGTTTCTTTTTTTTACTAAAATTTGGGATTGTCAATTTTAGAGCTGTCACGGTGGTAATGATGATCCGACTTCTCTTCCAAAAATTGTGCTGCATTCCATCCAGATCACGAGGCCATTTGTCTTTGTTGTCACTGGATGCAAACATGAAGACACACACAGACATATGGACATGGCTGCTCACACACATTGGCATGCGATTCACAGTTTCATCCATACCTGTGTGAAAAACCTGCATACAATGACAGGCAAGCACACAAACAAAACAATACACACATGTTCTCTGAGATCTCCTGTGAGCACACACACAAACACAGAAAGTGAGCGGAGGACAGCGAACAACTGTTGAGGCTACTGGAGTTTGAACTTTGAAGTCTTAAGCAGGGGACTTTAGTTTAATCTGCCTCCTACTGATCCACAGGCTTAGTCACCTCTTTCTCTCCCTGTATCATCCCTCTTTTTCCACCGCTCTCACCGTCTTTCTTCTTTCATTCTCTGGCTCGCCCAGGAGCACAGAAACCCCCTTGGAGGTTAAAAATAACAGAACGAAGGAAGAGCTGGGCTACAATGACCAACAGCAAGGGAACATGATGTTAACTCGGACACATATACAGTACTGATTCCTATACATACCCACGCACATGTATATATAGCACATCTTCTAACTTTTAAAGATTTCTGGACTTTTTCCTTACTCCATGATGAGGGTTTCTCTCCTGAGAACTTTAAAGCTGCCATCACAAGTATGAGTGCAGAGGGAACACAAGCAAAACATGAAATTACATTATTTTACTCTATGTAACTTTCTTGCCTTCAGAAAAGTAAAGCTGCTTCAAGGCCATTAACCATTTTTGGGTTACTTTTACACACTGTTTTTTCTTTAATTGCCTAAATCCACTTTTGGTTCTGTCATTCCCACATGTTAGGTCACCAAATTGAAGATATTTCCATTTACTGTTCAATGTAAAGTAAATGCAACATTTTCAAACAAGTAGATACAAAATGTACCAATGTGCCAATGTGGTCTTTTTAATTTATTTTTTAAGCTTTTCGGGTGGGTGTCATGACAGGGGAGCTTTTCACTTATTTCAGGGGATTTAAAAGGAGTGTCTGAGCAGCAGGAGGATTATTCCTGGCTGTCAGCCTGTCCTTCAAAACAGGTGTAAATCAGAATTTGACAGTTACTGCAAAATCCAAAACATCCATACTGTGTGCTGTAATCCGTTTGTATTGGTAAAATTATCAGATGGGTTGTAATGAACAAAACTGCTTAAGTTTCTCTTATATTTCAGAATGTTTTGTTTAATTCTAACACATCAGCTTGCAAAATGTTCTCCACCTTTGTTCTGTTTTTTTATCTGATAAATCCTATAATATGATATAAAAAATAGTTCAGGTTATGTTAGAAAATTAAAGCTTCTTGGTTACATTTTTGATACATCTTGATCACAGTTAAACAATAAAAACACCAACCTAATCAAAAGATAAAGATTTGGCACCAATCATCTAGCACTGAAGAAAATCTGAGCTGAACTGAACTGAACTGAACAGAATCGGAATAATATTCAGGAAACATCAGACATGATAAATGATAAGTTTGAAAATATTAATTAAATCCCCCTCAGAAGCATTAGAAGACCATACCCAATGATAATTTTTATCCTCCTCCGCACAATAGAACAGCTTCAGTCTGCTGTTGTATGAACTGCTTTTTGACTGGAGGAATATTAACTCAGAAGTACATACAGTTACACTCAGAAAGGCCATTAGCTTCGTACATTGGAGATGAAGAAGGATTAACTGCAACTACTTACAGATAATGTAAAAAATGAAAAACATTGTTTTAAATGGGAAGAAACCACAAATCTATTTGTGTAAGGAACGATCAGATGATGAAACATGAGATGTTTCTTTTTTCTGTGCAGCAGAGGGGAGATCAAACTCATTATGAAGCCTCCTTCTCTCCTTTTCTCCATGTGTTAGAAATTTCTTTTGCAAGCGCATCACACCTATTAAAAATCTCTCCTGCTTTCTTTTAATCAATTCACACACATATGTCTGAGGAAAGAGTAACAAGAAGGAAAAAGGAATGAGTGACATCACACCCTAACTTGATTATTCTGTGTGTGTGTGGTGTACACTGCGAAGTACAATATGAATTTCGGGCTGAGATAATAAAATGCAGACAATCATCTCTCTTTGGAGCAGATAAGCGAGAAAGAAAAATAGAGTGTGTCTGTAATTGTGCTGACTCAGCAGACATCGCAGATTACAGGACTGACAGGAGAAGAAATAGATAAAATGTTATGTAAGAAGGTAAGAAAGCAAAGCACACAGAGTGTAAAATCCTGTGTAAAAACAGAATAGAACAGATCTACTGTCAGCACACATAGCTGCACCTTGAATTTGGATTTTTTTTTAACAGTATTTAGAATAATTTATTAACAGTATACATCAATAAATCTACTGTATTTTCTGCCGCTTATCTGGGTCTTGGACACAGAAGCACTACATCGATCCCTATCTTATTGTAGTGGAGGGGTTTGATGCCAGGAGCTTTGATTTAAACACCCCTCTGAAATGAAACCAAGGAACCAAGTCACCTGCCCAGGTGGTTCCTGCCGTCTGAAAGAACCAATGAAAAAGTTCCTATAACGTCTGAGTGTTTCCACGTCTAAAGGGAGAGAGAGTCTGGTTAACACACTCAACTTTTAACCAGAAGACTTGAATTTGTTTGTTGTTGTCCTCTTCATTTTCACTGTCTTTTTGTCTATATTTAAGCACAAAATCATAGTTTGGGGTAAACTAGATCGTTTGACAATGTTAAACACATGTAAAGGTGATGAAAACATCACATCTATATGCACTTATTCACACAGCCACTAGAGTCAGCTTAACTTTAAAATGCAACTATGAGCGGTAACAAGAGCTTACACAAATGACATACAAGGTAAATCACATCCTCTCAGGTACAAAATACTGTTCATTAACTCAAAGGGTTGGGTTCCACTAACTGGTCAAGCTGAGTTCCTAAGCTAACAAATCTTGTAGAAAAAGACAAAAAAGAAACCGTTAGTTTTGTTAGCAGAGGAATTAAAAATAGGTTCACACAAAATTTCAAAAGCTAAAAATAAACTTATAAAAAGTAAGTTACTTGATAAAATGAGAATGTGATCTTGTGGAGCAGGTGTCTGTTTACACCACTCTATAATCACAATGTTTTTGTCATCCAAAGTGACCAACAGAGTGGAGAGCCTTTTGTGATGAAATGATCAGCTTGATGCGTAACGCCGGAATCCCTCGGGTACACTTTCATGCATTCATTCATTGATGCAACAACACAGAACTTTTCCTGACTGTTGGCGTGTTTGACTCATCATTTGGCTGAAGCTGAATTATTTCTTTCTTGCCAACTAAGCTGTGAGTCTTATACTCCACCTCTATCATCTGACTCAAAGTGAGCCAGGGACCTGTTTTCCTCGCATTTATGGCAAACTTCCTGTGCAGGTCAGCAATAACAGGAAGTAGGAAACAGGTGTTCGTGAAGGAGGTGAGAGATCACAGGAAATGGCCACATGAAGTGGCTGCTGGGGCCAGCCAGGGGAAACACTGGAGTTGATGCGAGTAGAGGCATGTGCGTGTGTGTCTGTTCAGTCTTTAGTGCTGTTATTATTACAGCTAAACAATATTAAAGGGCTGCTGCCGTTTTCAGTCTGAATAAAGGCCAGCTTGGTCCAAAAATAGCCCCAGAAAAATACCACAACAAAACCAGAGACCATTTGCAGATGATCTCACAGGGGACACAGCTCCGAGTCGGCCGCTTATATTTAAACAGCATAATGCAACAGTAATGGAGGAGAGGGCATGCTTTACTGGCCACATGAAGTAGGTGGTACTTTACTACATCACCCACAAACATAGTCTGGGTGGTCTCCAGGGTGCTTTGGCTTTTAACAATCACTGATGTTTACGTTCTACTGCATAGGAAGGCTCCTTTACAGAGTGACTCAATAACACACACAGAAAGAGCAGGTAACTGCTGATAATCTAAACCTTCATCGCCCACAAGTTAGAATTTTGGCAAAATGACAGATGGTGTAGCTTGTGCCTAAAAGTGTTTAGGCAGAAGCATCTTTAAGTGGGAACAACATGATAATGATGATTCTCATTTTTAAGATTGGTGCTTCCCTTTCGTCATAAAACAAAGTATTTATCATGACATGCTTCAACATATCAGGCTCCAACTGACCGCAACCCTCATCTGGATAAGGTTAAGAAGATGGATGGATGGATGAATGGATGGATGGATGGATGAATGGATGGATGGATGGATGGAATCTAATCCCTTGCAGACACCACAGACCTGTAGTTGTTATTATATCACTTTCTACTCTGCTTGGAGGGCATATTATATAAATGCTCAGTTGATCTGAGTGTTTATATAATGCTCAGATCATATTTTCCTTCTGGCCAATATCCCTCCACAGATTATAACACATTGTCCTTATGATCTTTTACAGATGAACTGCCCTTGTAGCAGAGAGAGGACACATGCATGTAGCCTTACGTTTACATCACTCTGATCCAAGCCCATCCATCTTACAGTTAACTCTAAAAGTAATGTAACAGTTGCATAAAACAGAAGATTCAAAGATCAGGAGAAAAATGTCAGATATAATGTAGTTTTCAATAAAATGTATTAAATGTATTTTAATACAATAAAATGATTAAATGAATCAACTGGAGAAATTAAGCTACTGGCCAGTCCCGACCAATACTATGTCTCAATTCGAATACTTTAATACTTTTCTATATGATAGACTATGTAAAATATACCTATATACTAGTGAGGTGGCTGAATTTTGAGTAGTGATGTCTCAAATCCAACACGGCAAATTGTACTTACTGGTAAAGACCACTGCAGCATTTGACTGTGACTGTGACACTAGCTGGCTACTTTAGTTTCATAACATGACAACTTGTCAAGCGTCTGAGTAATTCATCTTCACTAAAGACATAAATAAGGTTAAAAAAAAAAAAAGCTGTCATTGTCACCAATGTATACTTAGCACTGGTGACAGAATGCCCACTAAAAGCATATCTTCCTTCTACTGGAGGAAAATTGGTTGGTGCCGCCTCCCCTTCTGCTACATAGGCAATAAAGCAACCACTCAGGGTGAGAACTGTACAACATTTCACACTCAACTTTTTGGCCATTATCTGTACACACCATCTGGATACTCTAGTGCACTTCATGTAGCCATACGTTTCATTGTGAATGCACTTTATCCACTCAAAATAGCAAATGTTAAGTATGGAAGCGCGATTTGAGACACATCACGAGTGATGCCATAGGAGCTAATCTCCTGAGTTTGTTGAACCGAGAGGAAATTGTTGCCTATGAATTAAACTTTTGTTTTCAAAGAGGAGAATTGCATTTATTTTATTTAATGGATCAACAGATTCAAAATGTTGACGTTACAAAAAAAAGATACTGACAATTTTATCTTTGAAACTGCAATTTTAACTAATGAAATATAATTTCTAATGTGGGTTAAAGTAATTCAATTTGTGCATTAATATGTATGAGTGATTGTTGAGAGCACTCACAATCTATGAATATTTAAATTTGGATCAACACTGCCCATCGTAACATTAGAGCATGCCACAGTGTGAACAGGGGCATAGTGATGTTTTACAAGAGTGTAGTTGGTTGGTGGAAACAAAAACAAACAATGAATAATAAAGGTAATGAAATCCTTCAATAAATTCTCTTCATCTGTACATCACTTCAGACCTCATTAAAAAATTCATTCAGGTCATAACTCACTTCCACACTGGTCTGTTGTCCTGTTATGCGGCCTTGAAGCGTGGCGTGTTATCTGTTGGTGTTTCTGTTGCTCTGTTTTTCTTTCTATCAGCAGCTGCTTCTTCCACTGAAGCTCTCTGTCACTCTGCAGCTGTCGGCTAACAAGAGTTCAGATCTGCTTCCAGCTTTCAGTCACCCACTCAGCCAGCCAGGCTAGCAATTTTGGCTCTGGTTGTCTTCTCCCTTTCTCAATCTATCTTTATGTCATCTCCTTTCACACTTTTTTGTTTTCCCCCCTTTGACCCAGTCTTTTGTTCCAACATTTTTCCTCTTTTTCTCACAGACACCCTTCAAATATCTCAAATTCTCACGCTGCTCCCCCTTTTTCTGTGCCAACCAGTCCTATGGGGTCAAACAGTAAATGCCAACAGCAAATGCTACAACAGCCGCGCTCTTGACAAGAAAAAGAAGAAGAAGAAGAAGACATTTTATCCACAACCAGAAGAGTAGACACAATCAACGGCTGCACTACATGGGGCACCAATTCATCTTTCAGAGCCACATGTGTATGAGTGTGTGTTTGTAAATGAGATCCATTCAGCAGGTCAAAGTGAATTGGTCTACAATGGGTTGAACAAGCGTTTGCACAATGAAAGGCATGCTTTTAAAATGCTGTGAGGAACTACCAAGAGGTCTCACCTTACTGATAAGGACAACATTGTGTTTGTGTGTATCTGTGTATAGCTATGTAGTGTAGTGTGTTACTCTGTTTGGTTACTAATCCTGGCATTACAGCAATGACAAATTATGTTCCATGTTAGATACATTTTTAATTAAAATGTATTTTTATGAGTATTTTTCTTTCATTTATTTTTGATTTGATTTCCTTTAATTTGATCTATTTTTCTATAATAATAAACTACTTTAAAGAGGGACACTAATGCCTCTTTTCCACTAGTACCTACTCGGCTCGACTCAACGCAACTCGACTCGACTAGTTTGTTGCTCTATAAAAAGCCCTGCGTAAAGCTAGGACATCTCACTATTCATCACTGATTGAAGTAAATAAGAACAACCCCAGGTTTCTCTTCAGCAGTAGCCAGGCTGACAAAGAGTCAGAACTCTGTTGAGCCAAGCATTCCTTTAACCTTAACTAGTAATGCCTTAATGAATTTCTTCACAAATAAAATTTTAACCATTAGAGAAAAAATTATTCATAACCATCTCACAGACGTATCATTAAGTACAGCTACATTCAATACTATTGATATTTATTTAGACTCTTTCTCTCCGATTGATCTTTCTGAGTTAACTTCAATAGTTACTTCCTCCAAACCATCAACGTGTCTGTTAGACCCCATTCCTATAAGACTGCTCAAAGAAGTTCTACCATTAGTTAATGCTTCAATCTTAAATATGATCAACTTATCTTTATTAATGGGCTACGTACCACAGGCCTTTAAGGTGGCAGTAATTAAACCATTACTTAAAAAGCCATCACTTGACCCAGCTGTCTTAGCTAATTATAGGCCAATCTCCAACCTTCCTTTTATCTCAAAAATTCTTGAAAGAGTAGTTGTAAAACAGCTAACTGATCATCTGCAGAGGAATGGTTTATTTGAAGAGTTTCAGTC
>VUQS01049220.1:14723-24729 GCA_015108495.1 Heterochromis multidens | reverse complement strand
ACATTGAGGAACATTGTTTTTGTAGTATTCCACAATCTTTTTACGCACTCTTTCACAGATTGGAGAGCCTCTGCCCATCTTTACTTCTGAGAGACTCTGCCTCTCTATGACATCCCTTTTATAGCTAATCATGTTACAGACCTGATATCAATTAACTTAATTAGTTGCTAGATGTTCTTCCAGCTGAATCTTTTTGGACTTTCTTGCTTTTTCAGCCACTTGTTGCTCCTGTGCCAATTTTTTTTGGACCTGTAGCAGGCATCAATTTTGAAATGAGCTCATTTAGTGGATGAAGATGTACAATTTCCCAGTTTCAACATTTGTTATGTTATCTATGTTCTGCTGTGAACAAAATATTGGCTCATGTGATTTGGAAGTCCTTTGGTTTTTATTTTGTTCACATTTAAAGAACGTCCCAACTTTTCTGGAATTCGGATTGTAGCAAGTTGAAAAACTCCTTTTCCTTAAAGAGCAAATGAGAAATAGCTGTGCAGGCAAGTGCCAAGTAAAACTTGCTGAGGGCATCTAGTGGACAGGTATGGCATGACAAGAACACAAAAGAATATACACTGCAGGTATAGCGTGACTAAATGCAGCAAGTAGTAAGAGTCCCGTGTCCCCACCTTGCATTCACTCCTCTGACATGGCTGATATTACAACTTGTCTGTGTGTCATCAAAATTACACAAAAGCTACAATGCTGAATTTAATGAAAATTGATGGAGAAGTCCAGCATGGGCTAAGGAAGAACCAGTTCAGCCATTGTGTGTTTGTGGATCACTTTCTTTGAACTTGCAAAACTGGACATTGGCTGTCATGGCGAAAACAGAAGGATCATTTCTCATCCAGGTGAAAGCTGCATCCCAATTCAGTGCCTGGCTCCTTTAAAATAAAAAAAATTAATAAAATAAAAAATTTTTAAACTTATATGAAGTTAAAAAGTTAGTTTCCCCCCCTTTTTTTTTCCTATGAATAAATTGTGCAGTGGGTATTGTCTGGTGGCAATATTTATTTATGAAGATTGCAACCATTTAAGTGGCCTGACATTAGATCTTTTTTCATAGCAGACATTTGATGTCATAGCTTTTGCAACATGAGGGGGAAACCCACCTTTGTCTGCTTTGTCAGAGAAAAAACAAAAAACAAAAAAGCTTTTCTAGTCAGGATACCATTTCTGGAACAAATGGTAAATCGTACACATTTTCTTTCTTTATTACACATTTAATTAGATCATTTGCAGTTAATACACGAGTTTGGTGTGCTCCAAATTTAACCTACTCATGTTGGTACTACTACAAACATTAACAGCACAACAGTTCTACTTGGAAAACAGTCATTGTCAATTTTAGAATTTTCATAAGAAAGCATGGGCATTCTCAAGACAGCTGTTTATTTACACTGTGTCTAAAGCTCCATCCACACAGGAAATGATTCACTTGTAATGCATCGCTTTGTGACTAATGGTTACATGCTAAAAGACATTCCAGGCTTCAGTTGCCTAGGCAACCCTCTAATGTATATCCTGTCATATGTCAATTAACAGTATCCTTCACTCTCATTGGTAGTCACTTCAATCACTCGCCACACTGTGTGTGTGCGTGTGTGTGTGTGTGTGTGTGTGTGTGTGTGCGTGCATGTGTGTGTGTGTGTGTGTGTATGAGAGACAGCAATATCATGGTAATGGGGCTTTTAATGATTTCTTTTGAACTGTTCTTTTTCCAGGGTGGAATGATTGTACAGCATACATCTTTAATGACTTTAAAAATCAAGAATTGGCTGTACAAGTCTGAATTTATTTAGGACTTTCTCTAATCCCCACAAGGTCAAAAGTATACATACAGGTTCAAATATATACAAATATATACCCCACTAACATTTGGTTAAATGTCCCTTAGCAAGTTGCACCTCGACCACATGCTTTTGGTAGCCTGTATAAACTGTATAAACTGGCAGCTTATATCAGGTTGTGATATCTGCTGACAGTAGTAAAATTTCAGATTGAATTAAAAGACCAAAATCTTCTTCAAAGTACCTTTTTACTCAAATCGATTTTCCAGAATTAAATTCAGCCATATTTTACAGTTGTGATAGTGCCTGCAATATCAAGAAGGTAACTATTTGTCATAATTACATATAGATCTATGCAGTACACCCTTTGGGTAGAGCAGCACTCCACAGTGCATTTATGTGTGTGTGCTAGAGGAATGCCAAGATGGCCTAAGGCACTTGAGACCCAGTGTGATTTAAAAGGACAGGGATGGGAATAGACAGTTGCTCTCTCACTCTCTTCCCCGTCTTTCATTGATCACCAGATACCTCAGAGGCTGAAGAGTGAACATGTTAATCGACTCCTTAGCTGCTGAGAAACAACCTCTCCCATCCCAAAGCTTTTGGAGAACATTTAGAAGAGTGGTATTGCTATTGACCTGCAGCCATCATTGAGATTCCAACTCTTTTGCTTGAAGAAAGGATCTTCCTCCTGCTGCCCATATCACTTCTCTATACACCTTGTATAATGCATCACACCATACCATTTGCATTTAGATCACCTTTTTTTCTAGCATTGCACATTGTGTGTTGGGATCTGAGTCGATACTGCGGTAGGCTCCTAAGGAGAATGGATGGAGGTGGTAATGAAGGCGAACCACCAACACAAACAAGCCACCCGGCCGTTCCTCTGCCCAGCACCATGCAGCACCTGGAGTCGTTAGTTTTAATTAGTGGAGGGGAGTGATAGGAGCTCCTCGCCCCCTCCCCTCCCACCTATCCACCCACCTATCCCCTCTGGTAAGAGAGCAGCTAAAAACTGCTGTTCCCTCATACTTCTGCATGTTTTCTTTCCTTTCGTTACTAGTACTTAATTGTTAAAACAGAAGCAGAATGTAACAGATTCAAAATGTTTCTAAGACAAAAAGTGCTTCTGTGATCTTCTAGGTCAATATATTGATGCGCTCAGTCAGGACTAGCTAATTAAAGCTTTTTTTCCTGTTTAGCATCCATCGCAGTATTTCTTCTAACATATGCAGAGGCTGCAAAAGTACATATATTCTTTACTTAAGTAAAAGTACAGATACCTGTGGGATAGGGGTAAAAAAAAAATTTTTACCTCCACACCTAAACAGAAAAATGAGCACAGTTTCAAGGGTTAAAGTGGGATTCGACAGGTGGGGGAACCCTTAGATCGATTGTAGTGGCTCAGCGTGGTGAAAAAACTCACAATAATTTCTATTGAGAGCTGAAGTAGATTTTCTTTGTGTACAAGCTGTGATTGGCTGACCTGCTGCTACTGCTGCTCTTTATGGATTTACACAACTGAATTCAACAAGATGTAAGCAGATGTTTCACAAGCTATCTTTGCTGATTTCCATCCCCTACACTGACAGTATACTGTTTATACTGTCTTTATACTAGACAGTATACAGTTGGTTGAAGGTTGAATTCATTAAATGAATCTAAGCATCATCAGCTTAAATTCAAATTCGTCTCTACTGTCTAACTGACCATGAACACCAAAAGCCACTGTGCTTTACTGTAAATTCACCACAGTACAGCAAATGAAACTGTTTATCCTATACTAAACTAAGCTAAAAGTGTTTTCATGCAACCTTTGAACAATACAGAGTTAGTATACTTCAGCTTGTTCTGCAGGATGTTTCACAACATGAAAAAAACATAACTTCACATCAAATACACATCCAATATCTAATTTATAAAATGAGGACATGACATGTAAACTTTAAATTTCCAGTTTATCAAATGTCACTGAGCAGTCCTTACCTTTAAATATAACCTCTTGTATGCTATAAGCCTCAGTGATGGATATACCAATAGGACTGCCTTTTATGTGTTGTTGTTCCTTCCATTTAGGCTCAAATTGGTTTGATATTTAAAGACGCGCAGTGATCTGAAGTAATAACTTCCCTCAAATGCGTTAAACCTAAAGTAACGAGACTGTTTTGAAAATGTAAGGAGTAGAAAGTACAGATATTTGTGTAAAAATGTAGGGAGTAAAAGTAAAAAGTTGTCAGAAAAATAAATACTCACACAAACTACAGATACCTGGAAATTCTACTTAAGTACAGTAACAAAATATTTGTATGTCCCATCTCTGAACACATGGCAGCAAGAGTCTTTGTAGAATCTGTGTTGGTTGTAAATGTGAAAAAAAAAAATCTGCGGAGAGAGAGAGAGAGAGTGATATATAGTTTGTCAAATGAACAGCACTCAATAGCTATTTCATGAAATTAACCTCCTGACAGTTGTAGAAACTTGAACAGTAGATTCCAGCATCCTTAAACATCGCCTGGCCTTTGTAACCTCGCTCTTAACACTGATAAGACCATAGTCACCTACACTGCCCTGACATTCCACCCGCACACTACACAGATGCCTTGTTAGCTCAAGAAGAGGAAAAAGCAAAGGGACCGTCCTCTAAATTCAGGCAAAAGCATGAGATTAGCCAGTAGGCACTGATAATGTCTTCTGATATTTTAGAGAACAGTATTGCAAATCTCCTGTTTGTCTAATATTACGGTTCCTATGATGGCTCCTCCAAGCTTTATCTATTTCATTCTTATTCAAAGCTGCATTTGGAGGATTTGGTTCCTGATAGAATCGCTCTGCTGTAACCCCCTCCCTCCTTTCCACTGAGGCGTATTCCATGATTTACATTACCTATCAAATCTTCTAGTCTCTTGCTGTCAAATACTTTACACAGACTTCCAGCCTATACTGCAAAAGCTTAGGCTCTACCTCATCCTCATAGTGCATACATGCCAAACTGGTGAGACTGGAGGGTGCAGCATTTTTACAGATTTGTTTCTGAAAAATAAGTCCAGTGTTTTGGAAACCTGTAACACTCTGGCAATCACATTGGTATGTAAAGTCCTGTTCAGACTTGGTTCAGACATGTGGAACTTTTTCTCATTTTCCAAAGCTGCTTGAGTCCCGGCCACATTGTAAAAATGTATACAGTGTAAAACTATTGTATGCTCCAAGTTCACGCTTGCACTGGGATATGAGGCAACTTGTGTGGGTGAGGTAATGCCTCTGAGGTGAAGCATAACACTGAGTTGTCCTCTCTTACTGTTTATTTCAGTAAAACTGAAAATGCACTTATGGAATATTCTTTCTTGGATTGTGAATTTACACACATCTATACACAAGAGAATGTCCACACACTGTGAGCTCACATAGTGACCTTTAAATATTTCACCGTTTCTCAAAACCTGAAAAAAAAAAAAAAATGTACTCATATATAATATTGCACATAGCCATGTGGTGAAATCTGCATAAATCATGTCAGTGTTACTCAGATTTATATTACCCTTGGGAGGGCTATGTGTTTGAGTGCTGCGCAGTACCCCCTGGTCCATGTTGATTATATCAAACAATATGCAGCACGACTGGAATACATAAGGAGACTGGGCACATCTCCCCCCATGGCTAAAACTCTGCAAGAAGAAGCTTTATCTCAGGGCTCAGTTTAATACTCCAGACTTCGGAGAAGCCACCCTGGGGTGGATAGATAGGCCTTGTCATTGTTTTACTGGCTCACACTCCACAATGCAGCTGTATAGGCTCCCCTGTGTGCCTCTAGTCAATGTAACGGTGCTACAAAATCGTAGCGCATGGATTTGTCATTCCAAATTTCACGTGTGTTTCATCTCCTACCAGCCAAAGTGTAGTGAGTCACAAAAATGGATGTCATTTCATAAATGCCTCTGCATAAATGTAACTGTTTCATATCAGAATGAAAGATAAAAAAAAAAAGATAATGAGTTTCTTTTTTCTGCCCTACTTCAAAGAGACACTTTGTCATTTGGTACATGTTAATATGTTATTGTAGGGACTTGTATAGATTCATACCTGTAGCAAAGGAACAGACCGTGAGAGCGTATCCAGAGATAAGTAGCTAAATTAGTCTACGATTTATGTAACAAACTAATACAAGGCATATACATTGCACTGTGATCATGCATCAGCGCATTTTCATGTAATACTGTAATGCCATAGAAGACTTATTTAATCTGTTTTCACACTCTAAAGGTCTTTTTCTTTCTCAGTCCCTCCCTCAGCCTTCAATCACATCCATCACCATGAATGGCCGGTGGCCTGAAACAAGCTTGCCCTCATATAATGGATGGTTCCGATTAGGCGCCTCTGCGTATATGCTCGACGGAGGCATGGTGTGTTGAGCGCTGTGAGGCTGGTGATTTGTTAGGTCACGTGTGGCGGTACAGTGGGGATGGATATTAGCAAGCCGTTTGGAGTCCCAGGAGAGCTGACGCCATCACATCTGTACGGAAATGTGTATGTATGTTTACTGATGCTCAGTCTCCATTCCCACGGCTCTTGCACAAATAACTTCCTCCCATACTTAAAAATGAGCTTTGGTTGCACCATGCATCGATCCAGCATTCCTTCTCCATCTCCCTTCCTCCAGTGTTGGCAAGGTTCTTTGTCAAGGCACCCACTTCTCATAGTTCAGCTTGCTTCCCTGTTACATAGTTACACAAACTGCTTTCTTTTGGTGAAAATTCAATTCAACTTCATTTCAATTCAGATTGTGCCAAGAGAGTCTGGATGAGTATTAAAGTCAGAAAAATATGACAGGGAGTTTCTGGAAAAAGCAGCTAAAAAGGGGGAAAAGTACATTCTTTTATCTGAAAATGGGTCAGTAAACAAGAAGATAATACATGAATATATTTTGGTGAATAGCACATGTTCTGATTTGTGGACAGCTATCTGTGTAATTCATCTCTAGTGGTGCAGACACTCCAAGGATGCCCCAGACCAAAGCATTATGGGAAAGGAAGAAAATGCATTTGAAGCTAGTGCTGGAGGAAAATCATCCCTAATTAAGAAAACCCTTGTGTGGTTTGTTTGCTGTGCTGTGCTGTGCTCTTACATGCAGACACCCCCCAAATTCCTTATATCCTCTTATGTAATTCTGAACTGGTTCCCTAAGAGAGGGCCTTAAAGGGATTTTCTAAGCACCTCTTGAAAGAAACATGTTAGCGATAACAACACAGCATTATTTGTTTTTCATGTCACCTCGAGGGGATTTTTAGAAGGGTCTTTCTGTTTGCTCCTCAGGAAGCTAGCTGTAGCTTCCTTCCAAGCTTTGCTGTATGCATTCTGTGTGTGTAAGAGTGTATATTTGTGAAGACTCAGCTGTTTCATTATTATTGGAATGATCAATAAACCTGTTGAAATAGTAAGTCATCCTATGTCCTAATGGTCCTCATCAAAAAATAATCATTCCTACACTACATGGGGGGGCAAAGACTTTTAAAAGGGGCCTCTTTACTCCTTTGGGTAAGGACACTAACTCGAAGAGGAGTTATTTATTAGAGACACATGCAGCATCTTTCCATTCTGCTGATTCAGCTCTCTAGTGGCACTCCAGAGCATAAATCAGCAAACTTGGGCCTCAAACATTCATCCATATATCCCTGCCCCTGGCCCTGTGAAGTGCTGCAGTATGTGTCTATCATCTATTGCAACCAAATCTCCATCCACACCAAGGTTTTCCAATGCGATTGCATTCTGGGAGTCAAATGGCGACTATACAGCATAGCCTGGAGGGGTCCCCTTGGTGCTCAACTATGACTCTCCTCAAAACACATCCCATCTGTGCTTGCTGCTGCATGACAAGCTAAATGGAGAGGAACAGAGTTTTGAGAAGGGGAGCAAAGATGCACCCAGCTGTTCCCCCAGTAAGATGGACTGTGCCCATCCTGGCTCTAGTTAGGGTATCTTGTTAATCCACTGCCATCCCACCTATCCTCTGAATGCCAAGTCACATTCTGGAAGACTCATTTTCCAGCTGATCAAGGATGAGAAGAACCAAAGGAGTGGCCGGTTGTGTGGGAGTTGGGGAGGGGGAGCATTGGCCATTAACATTGTGGATGGATTACTAAACATTGTACTAGGCACAGGCCAATAGCCCCTTGGACCAGACTCAAATAAAAATCCAAATAAAGTCAATCAAATAAACACAAATATGTTAAAAATTGTTACAAAGAGACACTAGGCTATGGATATTTTTTTAAAACAATTTTAAAAAATAAAAACACCTGCTGTTTGTTTTCATTTTGTGTCTCCTTCAGTTTAGCACTACGTCTCAAATTACATACTCAGACTTAATAACATGGAACTTGGCAGCCAGCTTACAACAATTCTTCAGCTGGGCAATTATTCACACTGGATACTTCATTAGGTACACCTTACTTGTACTGGGTTTGACTCCCTTTTGCCTACAGAGCTGCCTTAATTCTTCATCGCATTCACAAGGTGCTGAAAACATTTCTCACAGATTTTGGTCCATATTTACATGATAGCATCACACAGTTGCTGCAGATTTGTCGGCTACACATCCACAATGTGAATCTCCCATTCCACCACATCCCAAAGGTGCTCTATTGGATTGAGATCTGGTGACTGTGGAGACCATTTAAGTACAGAGAACTCAGGAAACCATGAATTCAAGAAGCCAGTTTGAGATGATCTGAACTTTAGTGTGTTATCATGCTGGAAGCAGCCATCAGAAGATGGATACACTGTGGTCATAAAGGGATGGACATGGTCAGCAACAATAGGTGTTTAAACAATGCTCAACTGATACTATGGGGCCCAAAGTGTGTCAAGAAAGTATCCCTCACACCATTACACCACCACAGCTAGCCTTAACCATTGATACAAGGAAGGATGGATCAATGCTTTCATGTAGTTTATGCAAAAATGTGACCATAGTATCCAGATGCTGTAGCAGAAATCAAAACGCATCAGACAAGGATACATATTTCCAATCTTCTATTTTCCAATTTTGTTGAGCCTGTGCGAACTGTAGCTTCAGCTTCCTATTCTTAGCTGACAGGAGTGGGTCCTGGTGTGGTCTTCTGCTGCTGTAGTGCATCTGCTGTAGGGTATTTAAATTCAAATAGCTGCGACTTGAAGTTATTTCATATTGGAATAGTTAAGGTTATATGTGATTCCTTTTTGCATTAAATAAACAATGTAATTATTTCATGTAAATGTAGTTATTACACTGAGAAGGTAAGTAAGCGATGAAGCAGAGAACCAAGTCTTTCAATGTGTGCCTTAACATATTTTTACTCAGTTTACAAAAGCCTCCACTACCGGTACAAAAGTACACAGAATGTACTGAAGCTGTCAAGGCCAAACCTGACTAACTCTACGAGAAAAAATTGTCATGCTCAGAAAGGCTTTTCATTTTCTCATCTTCTCTAAAAATAGTTTGTGGTAAGATAAGGTCCCTGGGGGAACTTGTATAAAAACTCACTCCTTGCTCTTCCTGTTTCATGTTCTCCATTATTCTAGCAGAGCTGATAAAGTATTGACTTTTAAGCTTGTAAACCATTATGACCTTTAGCTGTTTTTCTGTGGAACGATCATGGCAAGACAAAACAAACCCACCAACAATTTACCAGTGACTATTTACTCCGGCTGAAGGCTGGAAGAGATTTATAAAATATGCATAAGTAACACCAAATGAATACAGAGAATAACAGTTACTGATAAAACTTTAATTTTAGCTCTTTCTTTAAATAATAAGTTTTGAAACTTGAGAGTTGTCAGCAATCACTGGACAGACATAAACTGATTCCTAACATTTCTTGAAATATAATTTATCAACGAATCATAAAGAACAGTATTATGAATTTGAGCCTCTTTTATTCTGTTGCATCCTGGGTGCTATGGGTATTTTTTATAGAGCACTTTATTTCTCAAATGTAATATCTCTTTCTTCTCCGCCTTCTGAGCCTCCCCTAAAACATAAATCCACTCTAGACTAGCGTGCTCCACAGTCCGCAACGATTCCACCGTCTCGCAGATTAAGGCAGAGTGATCCAAACAACTTGGCAACACTCTTCCTGACACTGCACTGATTTGCAAACTGATTACCATGTAAGAAGAAAAAACACAGCAGTGGATCTGTAGCGCTGTCATTTTTTTTTCTAAAAAGGAAGTAAATGACATAG
>VUQS01049220.1:3385-14675 GCA_015108495.1 Heterochromis multidens | reverse complement strand
GAGGGGGGAAATAGGGTAAGGGAAGGGGGAAAAAGGAAAGCTACAATAGTACTGATTGGGGTGATCTATCTGACAAGATGGGAAGAAAAGGGAGAGTCGCAAAAGAAGATGGGTTACCTGCTTTTAGAAAAGAATAAAGTGGGGGTGGGAGGGGAGAGTGAATACGATAAATTTACAACTCCTTCATCCTTGAAAAACGTTAAAAAATTATGAGGTTTGTCAGCAAGTTGCATGGAGAATAAATCCGCATACTGTAGGCACTTTAAAATAAGACAAGGTCAAAAATAAAAAGGCATACACAACAGACATGCAACACTTTGCCAAAAATAAATGTCATGGAAAAGATGGTGGTGCCATGTGGCTGTGGGGAGTCCTAAGGTCTGCTTTTGTGTATTTGTGTGTACAGCCATAAGCCTGTAGCCAACCTCCCAACATGGAGATGGGCCACAGTCCAGAGAGCTTAGGTAATTTGACAGATCGTGCCACTCAGGCTGGTGATGCTTGCAGCTCTCCCTTGCTATGGATTGTTTCCCCAAGCTTGTTTGGCCAGGCTGGCATGCCGACATAAGATGAATAGCGACTCCTTCTCTCAGCCTGTCTGTCTCTGATCTGTCCTCGCTGCTCCAAGGTCAGCCAGCCGCAGAGTTGTGAAGAATAGGAATGTGGGCCTGGGTGGGCTGTTTGGCTGGCTGACTTACGGAGAGTGGAGAGAGAGGGATGGGGGTAGAAGCACAGGCATAGGTGAGAGGAAGGTATGTGTGTGTATTAGAGTGAGAAGATAGATTTCAGGGAGGTAAGTAAGGTACATGACTTGGATGTGAGCAGGTCTGCAAGTGCCCTATGTTTGTCCTGTGTGTTTCCAGTGTGCTTTTCTATTTTTGTGAGTGCACAGAAATAAAAACTGTGAGAAATACATTAAACATCATAAGCATGCTGCTGAGATGGAGCCTGCATTCAGTTTGCTTGGCCACCTGCAGTTAAGTGCATTGGTCTCGCTTTGGTTTCCGCAGCCTCTTGGAATGGAAATCACAACAACTTCTTCTGTTTACCCAACTCTGCTGTTAGATAAGAAATCATCAGCCCTAATAGATAATCTGAAAGAAAAGCTACAGGCTGTATTTCAGTCAGAGACACTTACCTACAAAAAATTGAAATGGTTATGTAATTTTGTTGATGGAAACTCTGGTTTCTGAGGGTGCTCTCGATGAATATGAGCAAAAATAATAAATCAAGAAAAGACCCAATCAGCTAATAACAACATTCACGAACATACGATCAAGCAAACAAAATGCAATTCATGAAATGGTTTTCAGTGGTTGAGTGTTATGATAGGTGACTAAAATTGATCAAAGCATTAAAGGAAAGCTACCCCAACATATGCTGGATGTGATGGTTTGGATGTACGGGTAAGGGAAAGCTCAAAATGTTGGAGACATGTCACTTACAATTGTTTGAACATAGGCTTTTTTTGAGCTATAAAAGATGTAGCATTTTCAAACCAGTGGCTCAAATAAACCAGAACACAATGCACTGTTTTGGTATGGAGGTCATTTTTGATGTGTGATAGTGTATTTGTTTTCCTGTGCTACCTGAGATCAAATCCTTTTTTTTTTCCAGATTGTGACAAACTTGCTTTTGGCTATTGTTGTTTCTCTTTACACCCACTTGTTAATATGTGGGTTTTATGTACAGTGTGTGTCTTTAGTCTCTGGCTCTAGTACCTTTGTGTTTGCATAACTGAGGGGTGTGTGTGTGTGTGTGTGTGTGTGTGTGTGTGTGTACATGTGTGTCAGTGTGCGTATGAGCCTCATGAGTGTACTGTATAAATGTCACTAGATCATCTCTTTGTGGATGCGGCTGAGTAAGTATAGCTCAGAAAAATCAATTTTGTGGCCCATAGGGGAAACATAAAACCACATTTTTTCATCATTTCAAGGCATGTTAGATAAGCTTTAGTCTTAAAGCTTGGCCTGTAAATCATGTGGCATTTTTTTTAGAATAATGCTGTTGAAATAAAAATAAAAATCCATGTGAGGTTCTCTCTACGCTGTATCTTTTGTATTTTGAACAGGTGACTGATAGGGAGTTGCTTTAATCAACATGTACTTTCTCGTTACATATCATATGATTTGTGTTGGGATGGTGTATGTATGTATGTATATATGATCTCTTGCTTGGGGACCTGTGTGAAAAAAGTGGCCTCTTTTAATATGAGTATTGCAACTTCCAGGAATGATGTTTTACCGATGTGCAGTCCAACACAGAACCTCCTTATTTCATCAGCCCACACTTCACCCCTGTGCCTTTCACTTTTACTCTTAACTTATTTCCCCCTCCTCTCTCTTCCACCATCTCTGCACCCTCTTGTTCAATCTCTGCACTGTCAGTTTGTGGCTCTCGCCTCTCCTTCAGTCATTGATCATGGTGGCAATAGTGTAGTGTTTGCTGGTCTGGAAATGTGTGGCTCAGCGGGGAAGGAAAGGAGATCAAACACTTTAATTACAGCAGACTTGTAGGTGGTGCCAGCTACAGGCGGCAGTCATGTAACAAGGACAGGTAGAAGAGAAACGCCTGGGAAAACACGGCAGCATCAGAGCAAATACCTCCTTAATCCAGATGCACTCACTCTCACACTTGTACACATATATTGACAAACATCATAAATACCTTGCCGTTCTTGTGTTCATATATCACGCTGACATTGATGTGCCCTGAATATGTATCAAATATGAATGTTAGTAAAAGCTCTGCTGAACATATTTATAGGAGAGGGGATCAGTCACTCATGTGTGCAAACACCGCAAATGCATTAGCATATATCAAGAGTCAAAACCAGCATGGTTATAGTGTACAATACATAAACATTCATGCACTTCATCCATAGCTCACCTTCTAATCAAACTAACAAGCTTCATTAGCCAGTCTTCCACAAAAAATTCATCATCCTGTAAGACCTAAAAACCTATTGTCATCCAGCTTTTATCGCGCCGCTGATTCATTTGTACGACCTGCACCAATTCTGCAGAGAACTACATAGAAGGGAGAGAAAGTCTGACACGCACTAGCACTGTGATTGATGTCCTGTCTCGCTCATCCCAATGCTGATTCAGAGCTCCAGGCATTGTGGGAACCAACTCTCTACTTCACTGGTTTTTATTCCTACCAGGTAGTGCCTCGCTGTCACTCAGGACCCAGTCATGACTGCACACAGTGTCAACCAGCTGATCAGATGGGTGAGACACCAGGACTTGTCAGTAACACAGTGCTTTTAAGACTGAGGCTCAAATAGTTGGGTGAGGTCAAGAGACAGGGCTATGTGACCTAAAGGTTAAGAAATCAGTAAAGAATGCAACATGGTAACAGAGTGAGAGAGAGGAAAAAATGAGAGGCTGATGAAACATAACAGATAGGATCAAAGAAAAGGTAAATCATGAAAAGTCAATAGAGAAAGAACGAGATAAAGAATGGGCATTCTAATTAAGATAGCCACACAAAGCCTTTTGCTGTTAGGATTAGGTTATAATTGTTTGGGCTGCTTTGTGGGTTTCTGCCTTAGAAAGCAAATTAACTCAGTTCTGATTTTAGTTTAGCCTGAGCAACGAAGTGTTTTCATTTTTCCCTATGAAAAAAAATAAAACAAGTTGGCACAATGTAATCAAGGAGACCAATCCTGTGTTATTGTTTGCGGACATAATTGATATTTTAATTGAGATTCTCCACATATGTATTGTCCCTGACAAAGAAATTGAAGACAAATTTAGAGTGATATGTGAAATAATACGTGAAAACTGATGGTTGTATTCTTTTGATGTTTCATCATTTCGCATTCTACAATATTACTTTTTATCTGCTTAAATGTAGCGTTTCAACCATTCCCACAGAGACTGCCAAACACATATCAGCTTTATGGTTGTTTGGTCTGGCTTGCACCACAGAAATTGATTTTTTTTTTTCATAAAGAAGCGAGGTCTTTGATATGGAGGATCAATTTTTCAGAAGTGTTTTTCTTTGATAAACAAGGGCCTTTTCCTCACCGGGTGAACACAGGCGCAGGCTTGGACCTAACCCAGCGCAGGCTGGAACGAGAGCAGTCAAAGAAATTATGGAGAAAATAGAGAGAGTGAGACAGAAAGATGGAGGAAGGGGGGTCTTGGAGGGGAACAGCTGAAGATGGATGCAGCAGCAATGAAGAGTAGAGAATAAATATTTATTTCCTGTAATGTTTTTGCATGACAGATTCTATATTATAGTTGAATGTGGTGCTACACCTCAACCATGAGAAATGTGCTGGCAATGAATTGCACACGCCAATAAAGCACATTGGGGGATTTAGAAAGAAAGAGGAAGGGTAAACAGATAGTAGGGCTGTGCAAGAGGGAGAAAGCTATGAAAGATAAGTGAGAGAGGAAGGGAAGGAATAGGAAAGAAAGAAAAAAATAACTGATATGAAAGGAGGAGCCAAGGGAGGAGATACAAACAAAGCACCGACATCAGAAATTGACATCACGGGCACGGCAAATGGGACAACGTACATCAAGCAGATCGCGATAGTGTACACAGGGAAAGATGGCAAAAGAATGAAAGAGAGATTTGTGGCCTGCGGAGTGAAGGGCATGAAATGAATAGATCCAGAGGCCCACTGGAGTGTGCCCTGGGGGATATGTGCGGCTGGGTCATGGAGAGGAGTGGGCTGTGGGAGAAGGGATGGTTTTGGGCTGGCTCTTTAGAGCCAGCTAAAGGAAAGAAGAAGAAATAGACAAGGCCCATTAACTCAGCAATAGTAGGATCACCCAGGGAGGGGTGGCAATTTACATCTGCACTGACGTGGGAGAGGAATAAGGATGTTTTAAATGGTAATCTGTAAAATCTTTCATTTTTGGTGAGCTGTGCAGTTTTACACCATACTTACATCAACTTAAAGACCAGATCCAGACTCTTCTCTTAATGTATGTAATTACAACCATATTTACTTTCATGTTCAAGATTTGAGCCATAGTTAACAATTTAACTCTCTGATGTCTATATAGAGTGCAGTTCTAGGAACAGCTAAGATACTGGGCAGGACCCTCAAGCTCCCAGGCCTCTGGTAGAGGACCCGAGCTTGAAGGATAAACAAAGACTCACACAGGGCGAGTGCAGAATTTTTTATATATATATAAAGAAAGAAAGAGCAGAAAGATTTTTAACTTTAATGTAATTTAATGTCATTATTTTACATCTTAAAGTAGGTAATCTATTGAAAAAAAACATATGGAAATGTACAGGAGCTACATCTACAAACATGGAGCAGAGCCAAGGGGTGGCCAGGGGTTAATCAGGGGTTAATCAGTTAAGGCTTAGATTAAAAAAGCCTACTATATATGAGTCCCAGTTTAGTTTTTCTACATTACAGTAAAGGTGTGTAAACCAGTAAACCAGTGTGGTCCTACTGCTGGTAAAAGAATGAGATTTCCATACCAGATCGATTGGGGTCTGGGTTAAAAATGACTGCCTCCAGTGCTGTTGGCCAACAGGGTGCAGGTGAAAACTGTGATACTGTTGGTCAAAGACAAAGGAAAGGAAGAGGGGGAAGAAGTGTTCAGTGGCAACCAGACAAAAGGTAAAGGGAGAAGTATGGAGGTGAGAGTAGGAATTTTAAATGTAGAGATTATGACTGGTAAAGGGAGAGAGCTGGCTGATATATGTAATGGAGAGAAGGAAGGTAGATCTATTGTGTGTGCAGGGGACCAGGTGGAAGGGAAGAAAGGGCAGGAGCAGGAGGTAGGTGTGGTGTTCAGGACAGAAATGTGGAAGGACAGATGGAAGTGGATTTTCAAATAGGATGGACATGGCTCTGGTGCACAGATACTTCAAGAGGAGGGAGGACCATAGGGTGGTGTATAAGAGTGGAGGAAAGTGCACACTGGTGGACTATATCCTCTGCAAAAGTTGCAATCTGAAAGAGATAAGAGATTGCAAGTTGGTGGCAGGGGAGAAAGTAGCTACGCAGCATCGGTTGTTAGTCTGTAGGATGACTTTGGAAATCAAGAAGGAAGTGAGTGAAGGCAGAGGCAAAGATTAAATGGTAAAAGTTGAAGAAGGAAGAATGTCGCTCTGAGTTCAGAGACGAGTTGAGACAGGAAGAGTTACCAGATGACTGGTAAAGTACAGCTGTAGTGCTGAGGGAAACTGCCAGGAAGGTGTTTGGTGCATCCTTCGGACAGAGGAAAGAAGACAAGGAGAGTCAGTGGTGGAATGGTGAAGTACAGGAAAGTATTCAACGGACGAGGTTAACAAAGAACAAAGAATGAGCACAAAAAAAAATTCAGTGCTGTGCACAAGTCTTGAGCCACTTCACAATTTATTGTACTATGTGCAAACATACATGGAAATACAGTGTAGGGTAAAAAGAGAGTTTGTCCAATTCTAACGAGCTTGAAAGTCAATATTTGGTATGACCTCTATTCTTCAACGCAGCCTGAACTGTCTTAATTTTGAGGTCTGAGCTCTGAGGATGCCAATCCATGACCGATAGTGTTCCATTGTGTGTTTTTATATCCAGGTAGGCTTTTACTGATCATTGTCATGTTGAAAAATGAAACTGTTGCTTATCAGATGCTTTCCAGATGCTATTGCATGATGGTTCAAAATCTGACAAAATCTTTTTCTACATTCATACATTCATTCATTTCTACATTCATAATTCTATCAATTTTGACAAGATCCCCTACACCACTGGCTGAAATGTAGCCCCAAGCCACAACAGAGCCTCCACTGTGTTTACAGATAGCTGTAGACTCTCACTGTTGTACCTCTTTCCTGACCTCTTCCCCACATACTGACAATTTGAGCCAAAAATTTCAAATTTGGATTCATCACTCCATAAGACCTCTTGCCACTGATTTTCAGCCCAGTTCTTGTGTAATATGGCATAGCTCAGCCTTTTCTCAATGTTTCTCTTGCTTAAGAATGGCTTCTTGACAGCGAAATATAAAGAAATGAGGGGCGGCTCGATACTTTTGCACAGCACTGTATGTTCCAGCATTCAGCAATTTACATACAAAGGTATTTGTTTGTTTGTTTGTTTTTATAAGTCATCTGAGTGGCCTCAGCTGGGCTACCCCTGTACAAAACATCAGTTTAATTTGTTATAAAGCTGTTTTTGTTGTTGTTGTTTTTGTTTAAATATCTGTAAATCAGTTTATATTGATATCATATCCAATCCTATATTCTCAGTATAAGACACCATTATCATGCTTCTAGATACACAAACTCCCCTGATGCTCAATAACGTGTGTGTGAGTTTAATTGAACATTTTCTTTATATGGACGTTATCACCTATCACCTATTCCCATCACCAGGGAATAGAACATGACATTTAAGTGCATTTATGAACTAGTTATAGGTTGGATCTCTGATGTGAGACAAATTTTCAGTATTAAGACATGAATTCATATTATTACATAATATTATTAACATAATATTGTCAGAGTTTGGTAATTTAAGGCTTTGGCTGGTTCCTAGCTTTACAATTTCAACGCTGACAGAAAATATGTGGATGGTACACTGCAAGGAACACGTGTTTCAAACTGAGTTACAAATGTGATAATGAATGAATAATGAGAAATAATGAAATATATAACAAAGACAGACTGGAATAGAGGAAAAAGTCCAATTCAGAAAAGATTAATTTAACTGGGGTGTATCAAGTGGTTTGTAATAATTGCAGTGCTCGATTTTAGTTTAATCCACAGGGAATGTGTCACATCTACTCTTTCAATATTCCTTGAGCCACGAAAAATGGTGGCAGCTGGTGGTGAAATCAATGAAGGCATTTTTGTTTTGCTGAATCAGACAAATGTGAACCTGCAAAAACCTGCATTCAAACTTACAGTTAAAGAGAAAGAGTTATAACTGTGGTGTTATCACCACTATACAATAACTACAGATCTAGATTCCTTTTAGCCACTTCTGCTTACTGTTTAAGTTTGCTTTTGTATATATTTTAGAGTCACTTCTGACTCAACAACTCCATATTTAACTGCGGGCAGCCACTCTTATGCACACACAATCTGATTGTAGGCTTCCTGCCCAGCGTGAAATGATGGCAAGCCAAATTATTTGAGTGGCTAGTGAACACATTCGAACACCCAGGAAGCCTGAGGGATGCAGCTGTTTTACTGAGGAGTTGGCTGACTAAACCATGGCAAAAGTGCCAGTGAATATTGGACTTCATTCAACAGGTGGTGAGAAAGAGACATCCAACTGAATGCTTATGTTGCTCTGTTTCTTCTGGATGTGTAAGCAATGTTTGCTAAATGTTTTCTAACACATTAACACTGTGATAAATGAATTCTTTATTAAGAATGTTGCTGTGAGCTTGATTTGGAGTCTACTTTCTGTGCACTAGCCATAAAACTGAGTCATGCACCTTTAATTTTGTCATCCAATGTGAAAGTGTGTAATCAAATGCACTGACTGCAACGTAATAGTCAAAATAATGCAAGGACAAACTCAGTCCAAAACCTTTGCAGTTTGTCCACATTCCAGCCTTGAACTATATGCACATGAGTTTGCCCATGCACTTTAATGCCGTACAACACTGAGAGGAAGCGCTGATGTGTGACAGACTTGCCTGATGGCTGGCAATGTGCTTTGCAGGCCATATCAATGGAAGTGTCTTCCTTGCTTCCCCTAAATGCGCTCAGACAGTGACAAAGACGGAGGCTGCAGACTGAATCACTGAAATGGACAGCCCTGGGACACGGAGTGAAAGTCAGACAGTTTAGTGCAAAGTAGTTAGAGACTGAAGCTCAGTCTGCCTGATTCTGGTGAAACAGGTGAGTGCTGCAGTGGTGCAGAGGCTGACATATGCCAAGCTAAAGGGGTGAGACCTCCTGGCTTCAATGTCATCTGTCACCATTGGAAAATATGTGCCTGTGTGATCGAAAGAAAGGAAAATTATGGAGAGAGAAGAGAAAAGGGCAGAAAACCTGGCAGACACTGAACAGGAAAATGCAGCTCTGTATTCAACAAGATAGGCTGGTATATTTCATAATCCAGAACTGACACTCTAAACTATCAGCAGTACACAACATCAAAGTGAAAACTTGCTTAAAAATCCAGTTTGACGTTTAAAATTGGCTTTATGACTGTGGATATAGGTTCTATTTTTCAGAAAAAGAATAAAAACTAAAGCGAGTCAGTGTTATTTAATTTCAAAGACTCAAAAGGTTTCACCCACTGTGCAGTGTCAAGGTACATCATTGTGAGGTCAAGCTGGCACTTAATTGATACACATTTGATAGAAATACTGTATACTCCTTCCCTACCAAGCTGAAAGAGAAGGCATGCATTGTAGAAGCTATATTCATTAGACATTTGTACTGACAAAGCCACAGATATATTACCTGACTGCATTTTCTTCAGCTCTAAGGAGCTATATAGCATGATTCATTTAACTATTTTCTCTTTGTCCCTGCAACTTAACTGTTTTGATACACTTTCACTGTTGTGATATCATTTTCAGATGGAGCACTCAGCTGTAGTTTAAAACCTCTAAAAACCACCAGACCTGATCTGCCCACTATCAAATGTCCAGCAAACATGATTAGGAACTGGCAGGTGAATATTGCGGCGCATTTAGCAGCTAAGTGGCTAGGTATTTCCCTCAGGAGCTGGTGGCAACCAAAACCAGAGCTAAATGAGAACTATTACTTCATGCTCACGAGACCTCTGTATCAAATTAAAAAGACTGTTGTGTTCAAAGGTTGTTTCTCCTGTCCTCAAGTGTCCCCAGAATCAGTTCAATAAGGAGAGATTATTTGAAAGAATTGAACATGATTTATTGAAGAACAGAGTTTGAGTAATAAGTTATTTGATGATTACACTCCGATGAAGCTGCATGGCAAAGTGGAGTCCAACAGTGGTAGGAAGTAGGACAGGACCCCCCGGAATCTAGACGCTGGTGGTGGCAGAAGAGATGAGGCAGGTGGAGACTTGGATGAGGATCTCTAACTGGCCAGAATGAGGTGGAGATGGGGAGGATGTGGGTCATCCCCAGGAAGAATGACAAAAGAGCATTTAAAGGATATGAAACAAGGGCTCATTGGCTCACAGAAGGCGGGCAAGAAAATGATTGGGCCAGAGTGATGACAACAGAAATGAGTTTGACAGTGTGGGAAAATAGAAGTGATGTAAAGAATAGACTAGCAGCACAAACACCCAGAAATGCAGATAGATGAGTGAATACAGACCTGCCTTATTGAACTTACATCTAAGCTTCATTTATTGTAGGTCAGGGTATAGAGTTAGACTTTTGCTAATTATGTCCAAACAATTTTTTCAACATTTGGTAGATTGAAAAAGGTTGATAATATCTGTCTTTGTTACATCTCACTGATAGCTGGCAATGTGCTTTGCAGGACATATCTGCAGGAAATGACAGATATGCAGATATGTCCTACAGATCCTCAAAGCATTTAAAAAGCCATATACTGTGGATTATAGAGCCAGCTTAGCTTAAATTTTACAGAAGCAATAAGTAAACATTTTTTGTGTGTTTTTCCATCCATTTGGGAGCCACATATTTGCCTACGCAAAGTTTTTCAGTGACTTACAAAAGTAATTTTCACTAAATCTAAAATATTCTGTCATCAGCAAAGACCTCCCTTTCAGAGCTTGAAATAAAGCTGGATGATAAAAAGAAAAAGTCCATTCAGCGGAGCCGAACTTCAAGAAATCACACACACTCAAGCACATAGGCACAATGCTTTATCATTCAAGTAATGCAAGCAATTTCCCATTTTATTTGTACTTTCCTTTTTTTCCCTCTTTTTGATGACAAGCTGCAGAGCCAGGCCCTTACATGACACACTTTCTTTTTGAGCCTATAACACCTTATAACCCCTCTTGAGTTCCAATTTATTATCAGGCAGCAGAATGAATAGCAGTTGAGGGACTTACAACCTATGATGTTCCCTTTCTTCCTTTTGTATTCAAGGTAAAAAGGACACAGCTCAGCAATAAAGCCGTAAAGCTAATCACAGCTCAATGTGTGCCCAGTATGCATTTAATACTTTAATGCATTTACTGTGCCATGTACATTGTGACTCTATCCATCCATGTACTTTTATAGGTGGACTTAATAATTAAAAAAAAAAAAATGAGGATATTGTTCTTCGGTATAACACAATTTAATTTACTGACTAGAATTTCCAGTTAACCTCACATGCATCAAAACAAAACGTTTAATCATTTGTGAATTAAATAATGTGTTTGGTCCTCTTTTTTTTTTTTTTTTACTACAAT
>VUQS01049217.1:0-30540 GCA_015108495.1 Heterochromis multidens | reverse complement strand
GGGGGGGAAGGGGAGGGGGGGGGGGGGGGGGGGGGGGGGGCACTCTGGCTGCATAATTGGTGTGTGCACATAAAGATACCATTTTCCCCACAGCTCTGGAGCGGCACTTTAGTGGCTGCTACATTAGCCTCGTTAGATATGCAAAGCGGGCCAATTAGCAGCTCAGTGTGCAGGAAGTGACATGTTCCACCTGAAGAAGCGCAGAAACAACGTCAGTGTCCACAGCCAGCAATAAATCATGCCTCTGTGAGTCACTGTGTGTGCAGTTTTGGACACACTTGAATTATGGGCTCATTAGTTATAGCTAAAAAAAACTCCCTTCAAATAACCTCACTTGAATCTATGTGAAATGGAATTTGTTCATCTCTCCAGGAAAATATCAATCTTTGCATCCATTGTACAGTTTTCTCACCAATATATTGCTGTGAAATTGACTGAAAACACAAGACAAACAGCTGCAGTGAGGGGCGTGCTGCTTTTGATTCAATCCATTTCGAGGTGTCAGACTGTTTCCTGTGAGTGGAATCCCTCCCGGCACAATGGCACCATCAAATTCAACAGCAGGAAGATACAATGCAATCTCTGAATACAGCAGTGTTTTTCACTCGATGGGCATTTCATGTGCACATCATCAAGGATTGAAGCTTTAAAATGTATCTCCAGTGAATGCAAACACAGCTGCGCACTAGCTTTAGACCAGTATATTGGCTTCTTACTGACACTGAGAAGCAAGTGAATAGAAATCACCTCTGACCTGTCTCAGTAAAAACTGCACTAAAGGGTTCCTCACATTTTTGTATTAAAATCCTAATGTTATTACCTCTGATACTACCTCCATCTTTTGATGGAGGACAGTGATCTGTGCCAAATTACACATTAAAATTACATTTGTTGCCTAAACCTAACCAAACCACCTCCTGCATATAAAAGATGGAGACGGCTTATGTGAGATCATGTATTGGTTTTAAACTCAGCATTTTAAAGCATTTTGTTCGCCACCATGTTTGTTTTTTGGAGCTTGAAGTGGCCATACAAAAGGGTGGAGTACCAAGTTATCAGATAAGGCTAAATCAACTTAGTAGGGTAATCAAATTAGTAGGGTTAATTATGAGTGTGCTAATTAGTGCTAAGTAACTGATTAATAAGAATTTCCCTCACTAAATTCAGATAATTCCATTAAATATGCTTCAAAAACCACCAACTGCACAAATACAGCAGAAAGGACCAGTCCACTGACTCCAAGCTACCACATAGCTATCAGCTAGAGCCCCCTGTGCTGGCACACCTGTCAGTCAAAGCAGCCCCACCCCTACTGTGTAGTTGGACATTTTAACATTGGAGCCTATCGGGATTGACTCACTCTTGGTTTCAGTCCCAAGTGGCCATTAGAGGAACTGCAGAGAAATGTGTTGGCTTAATTTTTAAGCCCTGGAGGTTACACCTCAACCCAAACAGTTAACGAGTGAAAATGAAAGTAAATGGAGAACGAAAGTGAACCTTAAAAATGGTCCCAGACGAGACTCAAACTCCATTTGAAAGCTGCGTTTGTGCCACCTAACACCGATTTTAATACGACTACACTTCCGAATGCTTCAGATGGTCGGAACAAAAGACCAATATGATTACTGGACTTTTTCTGGAAATATAAGACAGCTTGTAAGAAAATGAACAGTGAGACAGATTATCAGACCTTCATTGTACAGCTATACAAGAGGAGAAAGGAGGGAAACAGAGACACCGAGTAGATCATTTCCCATTTTCAGCATGAAACACATGCATTCCACAAACTGATGACTGATTTAGCCTACCTTTATTAGTTGACATTAGTGGACAGTTGTCAACTGAAGAGTAGAACAGTATCAAGGCATCATCATCATCATCACTTTCCTTATAGTGTTTTCCCTTGTATATGTGTAAGGAAAACAGTGTGCTAATAAGACACATTAGCTTTCCTTATAGTTAATTACTTTTGTTACCAACCCCGGCCTGGTCAACAACGTAACTGTACTCTTTAGGTTGCGCATTCATTCATTCATTCATTCATTCATTCTAGCCTAACTGAGGACTCCCTGTATTCTTTTTAGTGATGGACTTGTTTTCTAGTGATGTTGCATTTGTATATCTTTGTTAAATGTACCCTGTGGAGCTATGTTCACATCCTCACCAGAATGCACAGTGTGAGAGTTCCAATAAGTAAAGTTCTACGTTTACTGTAAACCCCCTACCCTCATATTCTTTATATCTGTTTGATGGCTTGCTGTTGTATTCTTTTAAGCATGAAACCATCAATGGGAGTGTTTTCTACATCACTGCCGGTTTTTTAGGTTTTTTTTTTTAAGTGCCCTATGCTTACATTGTCAGCAGGTTTTCTCATTCTTCCTCTTCTCTTTTTCAGGTGCTGGTTTGGCACACTCGAACAGAGAAACCACATCTCGCAAATGAGCCCAAACATCGAAAGGACACCGTGGTCATCGAGGTGTGATTGCAGCTGCCCGTCATCTCTTGGCTGAGACTAACAGCAGCACTCTGCTTTCTCTGCCTTTCGGGCTAATACAATCTGTTGGTGATGGACAGAGACTCTGAGGAGCTGCATGATTCAAGACTCCTTGCTGTCTGTCAAACATTGCTTTGTGAGAACTGGATAGCACCAAATACCTTTTACAAACTGGAATGACCTGGACTGTTCATTTTCTCGCATCCACTGTCTGCTGATGTAAAAACTCCAGTATAAATGTAACATATCATGTTGCTCAACTGAAAAGTGCCATGTGAGACACATCGAATCATTGATATGTTGTTTTTAATTATTAACACTTCAGTATCCAAATTAAAACTATGACCTTGTGATACAGTTGCTAAAGAAAAAAGGCTTGTGTTGATGATTGGTAGCTGGCTGTATTGTATGACAGAGGTGTTGTAATGCTAAGGTTTCCCAGTGTTAAAGGAATTTTTAACATTTTTGTAGGGATTCACTGATACCAATACCAGTATTGTTTACCGGTCTGATACTGTGTTCATGTAGCTACTTGTAAGCTACTCAGATAAAAGCTGTCACTTAAAGCAATGCTAACCTTTTCCGTGCTGTGGAGGTAGGAGTTGGCTCTATAATCTCACCCACTGGTTTGTGAAGTCCTGTTTCCAAAACCTCAAGCTCAATGTTTTGGCTGTCATCAGCTGTTTGAAACCAGACATCACGCACATAGCTGTGAAACCGAAGGCCACTACATGTTTATAGGGTAGCCACTTTTCAGTCCCAAAGTAGGCCCACTCTAAAGGATGTTCTGCTTTATTGTTATTGTGGACACTTACTGTGACTAAAATTGGAAAAATCAGTGTTCAGTAGGATTTAAATTTTGTGATTGAGACCATAAACTCATTAGGAAAGTGGTTACTGAGGGCAGAGGCCTATCCAAGCTGTCACAGGGCAAGAGGCAGTGTACACACTCAACACCCTGGACAGGTCACCAATCCATTGCAGGCCCAATGAGAAAAAGCAATAAGAAGAGCAAGAGAACATGCCCAGTCACTGCCCACAGTCTGTAAATTTGACTGAAGCATTTACACTGATGACAATCCAATATCAGTTGTAGATAGTATGGGATTTTGACATCTGCTGAGTGTAATGGTGCCCAAATTTGATATTCCCAGCCAACAACACACATCAAAGTAACCTACCAGTGCAGCACAACCTTGTTAAAAAAAGAACATCAGCAGCCAGTTTCAGGTTTTAGCCCTTAGTTTCACTGCTTCATCTCCATTTGGACAAACATTGTTCTGTTTAACTTTGCAGTTAAAGATCATTTAATGACATCAAGATGTGATTAACAATAGTTTGATGGTCATTGATGTTCTTGGTATTGGTAAGTACCCCAATGTAAGTCTGATAAAAATGGTATTGCTGGATCCCTACATTTTGGGAAACATGATTGTTTGCTTTTTATTCATGAATGTGATCAGACTGATACCAAGTTCATACCTGTGCTGGAAACTGGCGTCAGTAGGCTCTTAGCATAAAGACTAGAAAGTGGGACATAATAATAAACAAAAAGTAAACCCAGTAATGACTCTAAAAGCCTCCAGAGCTCCTGTGTTAAATTATTACTTATTGCAAGTAAACCGGGAAAAGCAGCTATCCTAATGGCCTAATATCATGCCAGCATCCTGGCAAGCTTACTATCGTTGCTATAAAATGCTACAGCTCCCACTCGAATTTGTTAATGTTGTAAACATGCTAGATACAATGTAATAACTAGCTTTAGATGTGTTTGAACTACAAAAAGAGCCATGATAGGAGTTTTTCTCTTCTGCCGGTCATTATGCTAAGCTTGGCTAATCAAACATAGCTCAAGCGTCGTAATTAATAAAAGCATTTTCTCACCTCACTCTTGGAAAGTGGAGAAAGCGGAATCCCTAAATTACTGAACCATTACTATTCTTCCCATAATGCCCCGAAAGCTTTGGGTGTGCATATGAAAATGTTTGAATCCTTTTCATCTTTTTGTCATCAAAGTTTTAGCTCAGTTTTCTCTGGAAAAAAAAACCGTCTTCACTTCGGCTGCTGCCTGTGAAATGCCAATCAGACACCGACAGGAACAGCCGCCTCTGATCTTCTTTGTTGAAATGAAATCACACGAATGTCTCACAGTTCATTCTGTAAAGGTTGATTGATGCCTAAATGCTATTTAATTAAACTGAACTGATCGTATAAATCTAATGAAGTGACGTTATGCGTCTTCTCCTCCTCTGTGTATCTGAGGAACGTAATGAAGTTTGGAAGTGGCCCACATCAAGTAACAAGTAACAACACTCCTGACAAGCAGCCATCAATAATGTAGCATCTGTGGGCCGACAACAAAGAAAACCCATCTGCCAGCAGAGAAGGGAAAGAAATGGAGTAGTTGGTATATATAAGCGGCACAACACAGACCGCCACTTTCGCGGTTCTAATGTGCAAAGAGCTCTTTTCCTGACAGCAGTATTGTCCTGAGCACTGAAGTTTCGAGGGGACTGTATATGTGATGGTTGTGGGCCATGTACACATAAGAAACAAAAATAGGATTCTACCCAGGATTCAACAGCTTTTATTTCAAATGACTCACTTGTAAAACAGGGAACAGAAAAAAAGGGAGAAAATAAACTAAAAGCTCTCAAAAGATAAAACCATACTTTTAGAGTCACTGGACAAAGATGATCACAGAAAATGTCCTGTATATTTACAGTTTTAATGCACAAAACACTTTTTTTCTTCTCTGTACTAGGCACCAGAAAATGTAAACGCACTGGAAATAAACCTGGAGGACATTAGGTTGATAGAATATGTTGTTATAAGTGTTGTTCTCACACAGAGTGCTACAGTTATTGCATGGCAGAGGGACCCTGTACAGATATGAATCTCTGCATCGGCGCTCGGCAGTGTGATCTGTGTGCATATGAGTGTGTGTAGGTGTGTTTTGCTCATGTGTTCTAAGGAGAACTGGACAGTGATGATGGAACCCATCCAGGATTTTCATACAGGTCCACTTTGATCCAGCACTGTTCAGTCCCATTCCTCCTCCTGCCGGTCTAGCCCTCTGATTGGTCATCCAGGTTTATTTGCTGCAGACTAACTGTGCTTCTCTTGTACTGCACACAACAAAACACCACAGTAAAGATGGCGGATGGCAGAACATACGGTTACAGCATCATACATGGAAGGAGAAACATTTTGGGTGTCACACTGTTCCAGAATTTCAAATAAAAAGGTAGATTTTCTACCCAGAAGTTGGAATTGAACTGCCAGTTCTCCTATATTTGCCGCTCTCCAACAAAAACCACAGGCAGAACCACAACCAACCACTGATACAGTACTTGCTCTGCCATTTAAAATGTAATTAAGACATACTGCTGTGATCCCAGGATTCCAGTGGTGCTTTAATTTCCCTCAAGGTGCATGGGAGACACTACACACTGCAACAACAAGGAATATTTTAACTGGGTTGGAGCCCAGTCTCCACTGAACTTAACTCATTTGGTTTTAAAACACTTCAAAACATCACAGAGAGGCTACCAAAGGCACCCAGGGGACCGGGGGACCGCCCAGCAATTACTGAGACTTAAAGGGAATGTTTGACATTTGAAGGTTTGCGTTGTTTTTAACCAGCCAGCAGTTTGAGAAACAGGGACTAGTTTACCTTCTGTTGACAAAGTATGCTGGGTAATGAGATGTGTGTCTATACACGTATGCGTGTTTGTGTGTATAAATACATATAATGATAAAAGACATATCAAACAAAGCATTGGCTCTGTTAAGCATTAGTTCTATTAAATAACTATACACTGATCTGTGCTAATGGCTTCTGTCTGTTGAAGAGATGTATGTTTGTGGTAATCAAGATGAAAGAGTGCTGTTATTGCAGTCTGTCCCGGTCATGTAGCTGCATAACTAAGCACAATAATAACTTCAAAGAGCAGAAGCAGATGAGTCAGCAATAAGTTTTGGGAAATGTCTTTTAGCTAGCACCTGTGTGTTAAGAATGGCCATAGCGCTATACAGTAACTGGCTGAAAGCAAGGGTTTAAAACAGCTTTGTAAAGTAGACAAAAAACAAAACACAATCTAAGCTGCACATATTGATCTTTTTTGATAACTTTAATTAGTGCCAGATTAGCGTAACCACATTTTTCACATTTTAACTATCCTAGCTTCAAACTTCACAACCAACATTAGGGTGGTGTCTTTTCATCAATTTGTTTTTTTTTAATTAATTTTTTGCAAGAAAATGTATAGGTATATATCCAAATCTATGTATGTATGGGGAAAACAGTAGTTTTAAATTACATGTAAGAAAGCTCTGCAAGCAGAGCATATTTTTTATTTCTGCAACTTCAATCAAAGTAGTATCAAAACGAAATCCATAAAATAGAAAGGAAAACTAAACTTTGTGCTACTAAGTTGTTTCTTTTTTTTTTTTAAATGTCTACTATAAACTCACAGATTTATTGTGAACCGCTGGGAAGTGGTTTCCCCACAATTGGAAACCACTGGTGTATATAATCAGTATACTGTCTGCTGTGGGAATACACTGAACCTGCAGAGATTGTAACAAGATAGCTTGACTTCACAAGTTTCTGAGGGAAAATGGTTGAACTTTTTGATCATCAGTGCAAAAACAAAAATAACAGCTACTCTATTAGAAGGTCAGTGAGACCTCATTTCAGCAGAGGCTGAAAAAACAAAGTTTTCCCAAGCTGAAGCATTGACCTCTCTACTCTGAAAGAGCAGGAGGTTCACATTTTTTTCCACATAAAAACAGTACTGCGCAAATGATTATCTGCTACGAGGCTGTGCTTGCCCCACACAAGGAGGGAGGGGAAGGAAGAGGGACCATTACAATATACAATGTAGAGAGAAGGGAGAGGACGGGTAGCATAGACCAACCACAAAATAGCCATATCTACTCTAGGTACTGAGAGACTACTCACTAACTATCCAGTTTGGTAATGATATTATCTTAGTATTACAGACACTTGGAGTTTTTGTTCCAGCAGCTTTCTGTTCTGTCTCTTTTGTTGTTTTCGTCTTCTTCAGACAACAACAACAAAAGGCAATCATAAAAGAAGAGGAAGTCAACTAAAGATGCTAGACGACTGTTGCCAGTCTTTTTTTTTTTTTTGTTGTTTTTAACCACTTTGATCCATTGTGATGTCATCTTGGCGCTACAGACTGACCTCGCTGTGCGTTCTCGAATCAGAGCTGTGAGGAGATGGGTCGGTTGGAGGCAAATATGGCTGTTTTGTTGCCATGTGACTGCCCTCCACTACCCCCACCACCACCACCTTATCCTCTGGACCCTGTCCTCGTCACTTCCACAGCTGAGTGCTGAGGGTCTGGCCTGAAGCTGGCGATGGAGCTGCGGGCCAGCCGGCCGCAGGGGCGCCTGATTGGGTGAAAGCGGCTGGCGCAGGCCCTCCACCACTCAGAGCCATGCCTGACATCTGCTGGGTCATCTGAGATAGAAAACAGAGGAGGAGAGTTACTGTTTGAGTTCATCAGAGCAAAAACAGAGTTATTCTGTCATGTCAGAATCTGGAGGTAGGGGTTGGGGTTTCTCCATCCTTTAGCTCCACTCCCTGGCCTCTATCCAATGCTCTTTAACTTCCCTCTGTTCCTAAAGGCTCCCTGCCCTCTCTCCCCACGTCCGTGCTCACTTCACAATCCCTCACCCTCTTCCACATCCCTGACTCACTCCCCTTCACCCCCTTCTTCCTTCCATTCGGTCTTATCTATTATGAATGTGCTTTGGTGCAGTGCTGCTCGCTTATCTGGTCATCTGAGAGCTGAGAGTAAGCGTGTGTGTAGGTACTGTATGTGTGTGTGGAGTAATGCATGTGTGTCAGCTAACTAAGCACTCATCAGCTCACTGTTCCATCTCCTGCACAAAAGCACACACGCACATGCACACACACATGCGCACACACACACACACACACACACACACACACACACTTCCTTCATGCACTTGTACATCTGTGTTTGTGAGGACCACTGACTTCCATACACTGGGGTGAGGACACTTTGGTTGGTCATCACGTTTTGGACAGAGCTTCAAAAGGAACTTTGAGGGTTCAGACGTTCAGAGTCAGCTTTATGTTTGGCCTTCGTTAAGGGTTGCAAGAGAGGAGTAAATGCATTAGGTTAATGAATGTCCTCACAAAGCCAACCATGAATAAAAACATGCATCTCAGAGGTGATTTATGTTCTCTCAATAACCTCCCCTGTTGTAAGATGCTGACAAGACTTTTGAGTCCTGAGTGCAACCCCATACACCAGGGTTCCTAGAGCTTAAGGAAACTTAGATTTTAGAGTTTTTAAGACCTCTTAATACCACTGGGATTGGACTGAATGTATACAGATGAAGGTAGCCAACCTGATTTTATATATACACATATATACATACATATATACACATATACACACATATATACATATACACACATATATACATATACACACATATATACATATACACATACACACATATATACATATACACACACACACATATATACATATACACATACACACACACACATATATACATATACACACACACATATATATATATATATATATATATATATATATATATATATATATATGTATATGTGTTATGGTCAGAATTTGATGTAAATAACATGAAAGCATAGACCCATGTTTAGTACCACCTGAGCATCGTTTAAACACCACAGCCTACTTGAGTACTGTTGCTGACCATGTCCATTCCTTTATGACCACAATGTACCCATCCTCCGATGGCTGCTTCCAGCAGGATAATGCACTGTGTCACAAAGCTTAGCTAATCTTAAACTGGTTTCTTGAACATGAGAATGAGTTCACTGTACTCAAATGGCACCAGTTCTCAATCCAATAGAGCACCTTTGGAAAGTGTTGGAACAGGAGATTTGCCTCATGGGCATACAGCCGACAAAATAAATAAATAAATAGATAGCATGTAGTGAATTATGCAAGGGTGAAATGGTTACTTTTTGTTTTGCAAGCCCTGTAAAGTCAAATTTTACAAGCCTATTAGTTGCTTTTCTTCACATCACAGTCATGGCAGCTGGAAATCTTCACCAGCGTATGGTGCTGAAATTCTACTGCCCTGTGGAAACACCACGGTTTCTGAGCTGGAACTGTTCCAGCGATCATCATGGGGAATGTGAGGTGTTTGGACAATAAAATGGACGAATGAAGACCAGAGGGAACACAGTGAGTGTAGCTTTCCACATTCATGCTTCCTGGACCAGTACCTGTACTGTACCTGTACCTGGCTTCAGAACTTTTTGGGCAGACGGGAACTTTAATCTGAGTGTTTCAATCAACACTCTGTTTGAACTCCTCCATCAGCTGAGGTAATCCAAAATGACTGTGGCTATGATGAATGGCTATATAATTAATGGATTCTGACTACCCTCTGCACCACTTATTCAACATGCTGCTGAACATTGTATTCAGCTCCACTGTTTCCTACAGAAACTCTTTACCATCTCATACCACAATACTTGAATTCATTTCATATTTTTGGATCATATTTAGATTTTGATTTATTGAATTACTTTTTTTTTTTTTCCAATAATCAAGGTGTATTTTCTATTTATTTGAGCTTTTTTTTAAGCACATCTGTTGATCAAATTTAAATTAAAACTTTTGGCCCCAGCCTTCAGTACATGGGGCATACACTATACTAGGTAAGCTACAGGGGCAGCTCACATTCTCAGTTTTAAACCTTAACAAAATCCTAATGGGTAAGAAACAAATTCACCCCGTCCAGTTTTTTAAAGGGAGAATCTATCCACAGAAGCCAAAACCATGCTGTAAATATTTAATTTCATGGCTCAACTCAGGCAATTTAAAATGGGAATCTATGAGGACTGACTGACTTTTGGAGCTGACGTCAAGAGGCCATTATATGAACTGCAGTTTTTGGTACTTGTACATTTTATTTTTTCATTTCATTTATTTTTCAGTCCCAGAGGTTGCTTCTTGGTTCTAACAGTTACACTACATGACCACTGTCTTTTGTCTTATTACAGTTGAAATATTTTGTATTAAATGATAAAGACTGATAATGATAACTGATAATTATTAATGCTCCCTCATTCTTGTTAATAGATAAGCTGCCAGTAACAGTGTCATGGGAACAGACAAAGGCAATGAGGGAACAGTTTGGCATCAAATAAAATGCTCAAAAACATCTTTATGAAAACAGAGCAAAGTGATGAGAGGATTTCTGTGGGGGATGTGGCAGTCCTGAAGACATTAAGAGGGAGAATAGGTGTCATGGTTCGTTTCGGTGCCAATAAAAAAAATACAAATATAAATCCCAATATGCTGCCAATGCTGCTCAGAAAACTGATAACTCATGAGATGAGGATATAGTGAAGAAAATATTAACTGTGAATTAAGTTGATCTGAAATTCTATTTTTGTAACATCTGCGTCATATTTAAACTCCATTCAGATTAAGGCATTATGATCTTAGGTTGAATGAGGCCGACCTGAATCGTTTCATGACACATTTGTCAGGCCTGGAAAACTCATTCATACGAAAGGTGGTGAATGCTGTAAGTTCTCTTACATCCTTTCTACATGAGACAAAAGACTGAATCTCTTTGTGGACAGAACTGTTCCTTTGTGAGGCCCACTGTATTTAATGACTGCCTGCTCTGAACACTGGATAGGAATATACATTGGGGACTTCACTGATACAATTTGATTCTATGATTCTATTTCAGAATCAGTGAAGTATAATATTATGTAACTGTAGCAAATATATCCTTTTAGGTGGTAACCACAGACTGTATTCAAAGATGGACATAGCTTCCGGCTCTGAAAAGGAAAGTTAATGTGGAGTGTCTTTTCTTTGTAATGGCCTGCAGGGGGTGACTCCTATGTAAAATGTAATATTTCCTGTTATTCACATTTTTGATGGCATGTTTAATTTAGAAAAACAGATTGATCTCACAAATAACTAATATAAAGAAAAGAGATTTAAGTAGGCATGGGAAGAAAAGATGAATATAGACACATTTCTGCATTTACAGCAAAAGCACCAGTGTATTCAAACGCATCAAGGGACATTGCTGCTGGGGTCGTTTTATCTGTTTCACCCTGGACAGACAACTTTTCATGTCAATTCAGTGTGGCTAGTTTTTCTGTATTCTGTAAATACACTTTCAAAGCACACTGTCTTGTTAAGATGAGTAAAGCTTAAATTATACTTCTGCATTCAAATCAAGGTAGAGCCTAGAACGTAGCCAACACAAGTGGCCAACTGGTAATTTCACTCCCCTAAAACTAGCTGGTAATAGGGATTCTTTGGAGTTGGTTCATTCTTGACTAGTCAATTTGAAGAAGGGTGGCAGAAGAAGCAACAGCTGAAAATTTATAGGATGAAATGATGCTACCAAATGGGCTAATCACAGTTGTGGGCTGCATCAACAGGACATCAGGTTACAGCATAGGATTTCAAAATGGTTTGTGGTTACGATATACCCATGGCTTAGATTTAATGTAGTAGTATAAATCCTGCATAAGGGAGACGGGGAATACAGAGCCAGCCTTTTCCTCTGTCACATATAGCAGAGCTGGACACCGACTGGAGGAGACTGTATTTTAATTACAGGAAAAGTATCGTCTCCATACTATACTATATTGATCCAATCATACTGGCTGTAATCAAAATATTTGATTACTAAGCGTCTTTGTTATCCCTCCCCCAGTTGGTCCTTAAATTCAGATTTCTTAAATTTCTTTTACATTTCTTTTACGAGGGTATTTAAATATCTGTTGCAAATTGGAGGTTGCTTATTTAATCAAGCAGCAACTTCCAGAGCTGAAAAATGGAGCCAACACTGAATTGGCAAAAAGTGCAGTTCCAATAACGGCCACTTGAAACTGACTCTAAAATCAAGTTAATCCATTTCAACTCCCATGTTAAAATGCCAGTTTCAGCCATGGCACAAACGTGTTTACAGCCTGGCACAAAAAATGGTTGTGGTTTTGATGGCTAACTTCTTCCTTCCTAAAAACTATATGAAGTGTGCTTCTTTTTAGATTTTATTAAGGCTTAAAGTCAGGGATCTGGCCTCTTTGGCAAGTGAAACAACAGAGGTAGCTGTAGCTGTTAGCTGTCTGCTTGGCTTCACCTTGTAAGTGAACTGGACCTCTCTACTGTTGGTGCCTTTTGGAGCATTTGTATAGGAATTATCTGACAAATAATATGGCTTGCTGTGTGGCACAACCTGTCCAAGAAGTTCATGCTTCAGTTTTGATGACTGAAATTGTCGTATTTATTTAGTATTTAGTAAGTTACTTAGGACTAATTAGGAGGCATCTGTGTTTGTGATGTTGCACCTGTACAGTTTATGCAAACAAAGCTTGGTAGCCTTAGTCTTAACTTTTCACCCTCTTGTCCAAATATGATCACTTCAGCTCCAAAAATACAACATGGTGGTGGGTAATACACTGAGGCTTCAAAATGCGAAGCCCAGAAACATCATGGTGGCTACGCCCATCTGCTATATACAGTCTATGGTTTTAATACATGATTTCATTCCAAATTGGCTGAAAAACCTCCACTCTCAAATAACAGAGTTATTGGATTACGAATTATTGACGTATGCAGCTAGAAAGTAAAGAAAAAAGTGAATACATTCATCCATTATCCATATTTATTAAATTTCATTCTGCATTCTAAGTGGTATTAAAAAGGTCTTGCAGAACCCTGCATCAAAGATTACATACTAAGTAATCTACCGTTCTGGGTAGAATTAGGGACAAAGGGATAAAGGGATATGACAGAATGTAAGAAAAAAAACCTCATGATATTATTATACAGTAACCTTGGTTATAAAAAAAGATTGAATAGTTGATTAAAGCTGCACCTCTTGGGCTTTTACTGAAGGGGTGAGGTCATTACTGCACTGAGCTCTACACAGAATTGAGGAGCAGAACTATGTGTGAATCCGTATATTCACAGTAACTAGAGTGGGCAAAGAGCTAAATGTTAATCATCACCATTCTGAGTGCAATTTAATACAGAGATTTGAGTCTCTTTGTGTTACCTGGCCCATGTTCCACTGTCCTTGCTGCATGCTGTACATGTTCTGTCCTTGGTTGGCTGGCATTGGACCCTGCTGCTGCATGCCCATGTAGCCCCCATTTGGCAGGGCCATGCCAGAGATCATGGCTCCTCCCCCCATCATGGTGGTGGTGGGTGGGACACTTCCACCTATTGCTGTGGCATAGCCCTGCGGAGTGAATGGCATCTGAGGCTGGCCCATGTACACACCTCCTGCGATACAAAACAACAGAGTAGAACAAAAGCATATGTTTAACTAAACCTAGAAGTGGAAACTTAACCTTCAAATCCAAATATAACAACCTTCAGATAGTCAAATATCCATAAACACTATAGTTATAGACTATGAGTAGTTGTACAGCATCACAGTGGATTTTAAATTGAACAGTCACAATGTGATTGAAGTGCAGAATTTCAGCTTTAATTCAAGTGGTTTACTAAAAGTATTGTATTAACTGTTTAGGAATTACAGCCATTTTTATACATAGTCCTCTTGTTCAGGGGCTAAAAAGTAACTGGACAAACAAAATTTTAAATATAAGGATTGTTTTTAATAGTTGGATGAAAATCCTTTGCAGTTAATGATTGGCTGGAGTCTAGAACCCATGAACATCACTGAAAGGTGTTTTTTCTCCCTTGAGGTGCTCTGCCAGGCCTTTACTGCAGCCACTTTTAGCTGCTGCTTGCTTGTGGGATTCTCTGCCTTAACTGAAAAGTATGCTCTAAAGGACTGAGATCAGGTGCCTGTATCGTATTAAAGAATATCCCATTTCTTTGCCTTGAAAAACTCTTGAGTTGCTATTGCAGTATGTTTTGGGTCATTTTCATTGTAGTGGTTGACACCGTCACCTCACAGCAAAGTGCTTGCAGTGAATAGAATAAAATCCTGTAAGTATGGTTTAAATGTGACTTGTAGTCTAAAGCGCTTTGAGTGGTTAGTAAGATTACGAAAGTGCTATATAAATGCAAGTACATTACATTATCCATTTGTACTATAAAACTCCTTCCAATCAGTTTTGCAGCATTTGGCTCTGAGCAGAGAGTACAACCCTGTACACGTCAGAATTTATCCTGCTTTCAGTTACATCATCAATAAACACTAGAGACCTGGTTCCACTGGCAACCCAATCATGCTCATACTATAAAACTGCTTCCACCATGTTCGACAGATGAATTTCCTCCCTATTGTGGCTGGACTCACTCTCAGAGCATTTACAGATTATGTAAGACTAATCTTCCGCAATGGTTAATGGAATATTTTTGTTCAAACCACTGAGTTTGGAACAAGACTTTCGGTCGGCCTTAAAGTCATTCTGGCAAACCGGTGCTTTACTCACACTGTCTACAGTGTGGAGTGGGATGCTGCTGAGCTGAGCTGTGGATATAGTCAGGCGCTGGAAGGAACACTCTGAGGATCTTCTCAATCCCACTGTCACGCCTTCCGTAATGGAAGCAGAATCTGGGGATGAAGGGGATGGCTCGTAGGGGGTGAGGTCACTCCATTGATGTAGTTAAACAAGTCCTTGGTGGCAAGACCCCTAGGGTGGACGAAGTTTTCCATGAGTTCCTTGAGGCTCTGGATGTTGTGGGGCTCTCCTGGTTGACACGTCTCTGCAATGTTGCACGGATGTCTTGGGCGGTACCTCTGGATTGGATGACTGGGGTGGTGGTGGGGGCTGCTTCGGAAGTATGGGGTATCTGGTCCATTGTTAAGGGCCATTCGGTCCCTGCACAACAGCAACAGATCTTTGCTGTTGCGGATCTGCAGATGATGTGGTTCTGTTGGCTTCATCAGGTGGTAACCTCCAGCTAGAACTGGAGTGGTTTGCGGCCGAACGTGAAGCAGCGGGAATGAGAATCAGCACCTCCAAGTCTGAGACCATGGTTCTCAGTCAGAAAAGGGTGAAGTGTCCTCTCTGGGTCCAGGACAAGTTGCTGCCCCAGGTGGAGGAGTTCAAGTATCTTGGGGTCTTGTTAACAAGTGAGGGGAGAGTGGAGCGGGAGATTGACAGACGGTGGTGTCCACAGTGATGCAGACGTTGTACTGGTCTGCTGTGGTGAAAGGAGAGCTGAGCGTAAAAGTGAAGTTGTCGATTTACCAGTCAATCTACGTTCCTACCTTACCTATGGTCATAAACTCTGGGTAGTGACCAAAAGAATGAGGTTGCTGATACAAGCAGCAGAAATTAGTTTCTTTCGTAGGGTGGCTGGGCTCTCCCTTAGAGATAGGGTGAGGAGCTCGGTCATTCGAGAGGGACTCAGAGTAGAGCTGCTGCTCCTCCACAGCGAAAGGAGCCAGTTGAGGTGGTTTGGGCATCTGATTAGGATGCCTCCTGAACGCCTCCCTTGGTGAGGTGTTTTGGGCATGTCCTACCAGGAGGAGGCCCTGGGGCACACCCAGGAGTCACTGGAGACTCGGCTGGTGTGGGAATTACTCAGTGTCCCCCCCAGATGACCTGGAAGAGGTGGCCGGGGTGAAGGAAGTCTGGGCTTCTCTGCTTAGACTGCTGCTCCCGTGACCCGAACCCGGATAAGTGGTAGTGGATGGATGGATGGATGGAAGAATGGATGGCATTCAGTTAAAGCTGAGAGTCTGCACATAAGTTGCGTCTTGATTATTTTACTTCAAATCTACTCTTGTAGCATGCAGCTCAAAATGTATCAGGGCAAACTTTAGTTCTTATAGCTACATCTATAACATGTTATTTTGAATGCACAGATGAATACGGGCAACATGCACTAGCCTGTCTTCAAACCACATATGCCATAAAAGGAAGCAAATGTGAGTGATGAGATCTGCCTGCATATGCAGATTGCCGAGTAGAAAAATGGTACAGAAAAGTACACTCTGAATAAGTGTCTTGATGCATGCTCAATAATCCAGATAAGGAAATCTCAGAAAGTTGATTCTGTTCATCTGGACGTAGCTTTTTCAGTGGGAGAAAAACGCTACGTCCACTGAAAACACTACGTCCAGATGAACAGAATCAACTTTCTGGGATAAATTCTGAACTAGTGACTGACAGTTGAATAATGTTATATATTCATAATATATCCTCATCAGAAGAACACGTCCTGATCGTGATACAGCTGTCTTCCACACCTGATCCGTACCACCCTCTGATACACCTGAGGCATGATCCAAGGACATCTCTTACAAAGAGTACTGGACTTTTGGCTGGGATAACATCCTTGGAAACAGGATGAGGAGCTCAGACAGCCACAGAAACCTCTAGCTAAGAGCCACTGTTCCTTCATTTAAAAAGGAGCCAGATGATGAGGCTCATGCTTCAGATCAGGAAGCTCCCTGTGTGACTTCCACTGGATGTTTTCCAGGAAAATCCAATTGGTAAGAGACCCTGACCTCTACCCAGAACACAATAGAGTTATATAGTTCATCTGGTATGGGAACACTTCAGAACCTCCAAAGAAGAAGCGGAAAAGGTTGTTCGGGAGAAGGATATCTGCACAGTTATTCTGATACCATCAGATAGAAAGATGCCTTTAACAAGGCAGGCAAAAACAAACTGTGATATCCCCCTGCTATGTTCTGTGCATGTAGAAAATGACAGAGACTTTCCTCTCATAATATATCCTCTTTAGCATAACTCATATAACAACTCACAGTTTTAAGTCTTTAGCTGTTATAAATCCACAGTGGAAATCAATACAGATCCACGGATAAATAACTGATCCACAGATCACTGACGAAGCAATATTTTTTGCCATCTGTATATCCTGACATTTTGATCACCTCATTGTTGGCTGCACTTAGAGCCTTTCTGTTGCAGCATGGAGAGGTGAACACAGTCCCACGCACACATACAGTGTGTGCAGGATGAAAGTCTGTGATTTTTGGGCATTAGCCTGGCAAGGTTCTTTTGGCTTTGATCTCAATCTGCATTTATTTGGATTCAGAGAGGACAATAAGCAGAAAGCCCTTCATTCCATTCCTAATCCTCGATACATCAGTGTAAACATGGAACACTATAATCAATGCATGCGCCTGCTGCACAAATCTGCTGCCTGTTTTCTCCCACCGAGCAGAAAACATGCAGCACTAATGCTTTCCCACACACTCCAAACCCGCTCAGGCTGATGTATGTATGATGTATGCGTGAACGTCCGCCTACCTGAATACACACACATATACACACACATATACACACACACACACACACTCTTGACACTTCAGTCTTTACACATAATAACTGTGAGATGAAAGCGAATCTGCAGACACTTTGCTATTTTTACTGTTGCACTGGGACTCCAGTAAATGCAGTGTGGACTAGATGTGGCTGCTTTTCAGCACGCTGACCTTTCATCTTTACTCTCCTCCATTTTTATGATGCATCTTTCCTCTGATATGTGTGTGTAATATTGTCTAGGTGTGCATCTCTGTGTGCAAACACCTAGGTCTGAGTGTGTCCTTATATTTATAACCCGTGTGTCTTTCCCAGCTTGCGAGACAGTGTATATGTGTAGTATTTGTTTACATGATACATTTACAAAATATTTCTACTGTGAGGAACGCTGAAGTCATTTTGACCATATGTCCTTCTGCTTGCTACATTAAAAAAAATCTTTAGCACTGTAGTCTTTAACCTGCACAGTACTGTCAAAATTAAGAACCTCCTTGGGGGCCGGTTTACCTCACAGGTTGAGCAGGTATGCTGCAAGGCTAAATGCAGCGGCCCAGGGCGTTTTGCTGCATGTCTTCCCCCACTTCCTCTCTCCTCTTCACTGCACTACATAATTAAGGTACAAAAAAAACCAAAAAACAAAAATGATAATAAAAAAAGAACATCCAGTATCAGAACAATGCTGAAAAACTAGTTCATGGTTTTTCTTTTACTTTCAGACTGGACTGATGTAATTGACTATCATGCAAAAGTGTCTATCTTCTTCTTCTGTCATGATTTTTCACTTTGACACTGGTCCCACTTGTGAGAAAACCCTCGCAAAAGTTGGATAAATGTAATCACAAAATGGTAAGTATTGAAACACTATGGTGATGTCAGACCTTCTCTCTGTGTCCTGTGTCCCCTGGCTGCTGATAACTCAAATGGCAGCAGAAGCACTGACACACTCAAATTTTCTTCAGAAATGTTTTTTTCCTAGTTTCTTATCATCAACCTGAAAAGTCTTAACTACCTGTTAAGCCCCGAGGGTCTTTCTGAGGTTCCTGCTTGAAAATGACATGCCCAAAGTGAATTGAGTACTTGCAAATACAAACTCTGTGTAAACTATCTTGGTATCAAAATTAAGCTAACACTTGTGAGACTTCATCAGAGGTGTAAGCATCACAGCAGATGTCATTGTGTCAAAGTAACTAAGGATGGAACACAGAAAAATATGAAGGAGTTTTCCCTGGCCTAAATTTATTTTGTCTTTTATAGCATAAAACCCCTCTGAAAATATGGTGCAGTAGATCAAAAACTGAAGAAAACCATGAATCAACATGTGGACATTACCTGTGCAAAGATCGATGCTGCTGAAGTGAAACAGAGCAAAGTTACAGAGGTTTGATTAGAGACATAGCTAAGTGCTTTGCAATGTGGCACCATCTGTGAAAGTTGAAATGTCTTTCTTGTCGGAGGTCATTTTTGAAAGAAAAAAAAAAAAAGTGGACGACAACAGTGTACACAACGGGAGACTGATGCGTAATAAACAAGCGAATAAGGCAGAAAGTAGCGATTTTTGATGGGAAACTGCTCTTAAAGCACACTGGGAGATGGAGCTGTGCAGGAAATGCTCATGACAATGCTTTTCAAACGTCAAGTATAATTTTGGTCTTCTTTTGATGCTGGTTCAGTGAATTTTGGTCTCACAGATTCCAAAACTTGCAGTTGTGGAATCTGTGAGAACTGTGCTGAACAGAGACGTTACTTGTCCATGTAGATGCTGTCGGTTGAAAGGGGGAATCCACGCTTTGTGTTAACATCTTTCTGAGGAATCTGTTTACCTGCTCTTTAGTTGTTTGTTGTTTTAGCTGTGTTTGGTGGTCACTGAAATGTTTTTGTGAGCTTTTAGCTGAGATTCTCACGTTTCTGCCGATACCACACGTCTATATTTAAATAACAGACCCAGCGGCACAGCCCATGAAACCAGATGTTCCACCTCTTGCCCCCAGTACCGGGGGCATTGCGGTTTAACAGGTTAACCTAGACATAGTTACTTCCCCACATCCCCTGGACCTTTTGGGGAACATAACACTAGTCAAATCTGATTAAAAAAAACAAAAAACAAAAACTTATAAGTTAGCTGACTTTGTCCTAAAATAACATTTTTTAAAACATTTTCCCCCCTGAAATTATACTTCTAGCACCATATTTGCTGCTAGAGAATTCTTCTATAGATTAGAATTTAGCATTTTTTGAGTGCCATGTCTCTCCCTTACAATGTCCCGCATACAGTGAGAGGCTACAGTGGCCTGTGTTGGACTGTTAAAGTTGCCCCAGTCCAAAGAAAGCTTAAAAGGGCTAGTTGTTAAACACACACACACACAGTGAAAGTTTTGGCTTTTAACATTGGCGTCTATGGAAGCTGACTCATTTTGGAGCGAGCTTCATGTGGCCATTAGAAAAACTGCTCTCCCCGTGGTTGCTGCTTGGCTTCATCACAATGTTTGTTCACTTCTATAACTGTACACAAGGAAACCTTAAAATTTCTTAAAATTTTCCAGATGGACTCACCTTCATGTCTGAAAGGCACTAACTAACTTTTGACAAAAATCACTCATTTGCAACCTGAAAACCCTCATCAAATGCACTTGAATGTATTTATGGATATTTTGACTTTTGCTGCCACAATAGTCCACTATATGTCAGGGTGTACGTACCACATCCTTCAGCGTCCTTGGAGTTTTTATATCTACAGATGCATTCATAAGTACCAAGCTTGTTCTTACACTCATACTTGGCATTCTCACAGGCCATGGGCTCCACACACTCGTCTCTATCTGCAACACAGATACAAAGAATGAAGTGAAATCCTTCTTGAAAGATATGTTATTATTCATTCTCAAGTGTTGAGTGCTCAGTACCTGTGCAGTTGTGTCCATCTCCATTAAAACCTTCCATACATGTGCAGGTGTAGCTTTGTTTTGTGCTGTTGCAATATGCATATTTGTGGCAAGGGAAGGGGAAAGGAGGGATGCACATGTCTAAGAAAAGACATGGTGAAAGTATGAGGTCAGTCATGGTGGTTTTTAGAGGGTGATGTGATAGCAAATTAAAAAAAAAAAATCTTGTGCTACATACTACGCTCAAAGCACTTGTATCCCTTTTTTCCCGTAGAGAAAGTGTTACTGGGACATTCGCCGCAGGTAAACTGGCCGAACTCGGATTGGCACTGCACTCCTCGGAAACAGGGTTTGCCTCGACATAAATTTGTAGTGTTGCCACAGAACTTCCCACTGAATCCCTTTGGACACAGGCACCCCACCACCTGGAAGGATGGGCACAGATTTACATACACAGCCTGTTAAAAAAACAAGTAGATTAAAAACACATCACACCTGTGGACTATCACACATAGCTTTACTTTTTCCCCACAGACACTTGAATGATGTTTCAAAACAGCACCATCTTGTGTACATAAAATTTGTAAAGGCCCTATAATATTAACAATAATAAGAGTGTTTTTTTTTATTTTTAAGATAACCTATTATCATCATCTTGGACTCTACTAGAAAAGCTCTGGATGATTCACAGATCAAAAGAATCAATTAGGCCACGGTGCACCTGTCAGTTCTGTCTGAAATAAGCTGCCCTCTCCCTTTAAAGACCACCTTCTCATTAAGCCAACTTTCTTCTGATTGGTTGTCCATTCCAACAGAAGGTCTGAAAAAATAAACTGTAAATAAAAGAAAGCTTTGACAACTGTGAGGTTACCCACTGGTTTCTGTTTTGTCTTTTCGGAGGAAAGCCTGATCATATTTAGACAAGAGATGGTAGTGCTAAGCTATCAGCTTGGTTAGCAAGCTCCACCAAGTGTATGGCTAGAGTGCACAGACACAAATACCTGCTAAACAGTGTTAAGTTACAGGTTAATAAAATACTAGAACTGAAGAACAACCTTTTTAGACAGTCTGTAGCTAACGTCAAGCCATGTTATGTCAGTTAATTCAGTTAAAAGCGCTAAAAGGCATCGACAGCAGAAATATGGTCGAGCGGTCCAGTTCAGTGACTTAAGTTAGTGGAGGTACTAACAGACAGCACCTAACAGACAGCTATCAACTACAGATTCCCGTGTCGTGACACCTGCCAATCAAAGTGGTCATGCCCTTAACTTTAAGCCTTACCTGAATAATGCCAAGACAAATGACAGTTGTTATAAAAGGAGAAACTATCCATGAAGGCCACACACAGTCATGTGAAAAAGACTGTATGTGGACTGTATGTGGTAAGTACACCCTTACTGTTCCTGTAGGAATTAAAAGGGTAAGTATCAGTCAGGTGTTGCTAATCAAATTCACTTGATTAATTGATCATCACCAAGTGTGAGCACCTCTATAAAAGCAGAACTTTTCAGAGTTTGCTGGTCTGAAGCATTCAGGTGTGTGTTAACACAATGCCACAGTTTTCCCAGGAGTGGATGTCCCAGAGAAACTGCGGAAAACCCAGGAGTTACATCTCAGACTCTGCAGGCCTCAGTTAACATGTGAAATGTTAAAGTTCATGACAGTAGAAAAAGACTGAACAAGTATGGCTTGTTTGGAAGGGCCACCTAGAGAAAGCCTCTTCTCTATAAAGTGAACATGGCAGCACAGCTTAGATTTGAAAAGCTGCATCTGAACGAACAACAACACTTCTGGAACAATGTCCTTTGGACAGACAAGACCAAAATGGAGATGCTTGGCCATAATGTACAGCACCACGTTTGGAGAAAACCAAATACAGTATATCAGCACAAACAGCTCATACCAACTATCAAGCACGGTGATGGAGGGGTGATGATCTGGGCTTGTTTTGCAGCCACAGGACCTGGGTATCTTGCAGTCATTGAGTTGACCATGAACTAATGACCATGACCAACAGCTAAAGCTTGACCCAAACTGGGTCAATAGGACAATGATCCCAAGCTCACCAGCAAATATACAACAGAATGGCTAAAAAAGAAAAGAATCAAGGTTTTACAATGGCCCAGTCCAGACCAGGTCACCTACTAATCAGAAGGTTGGTGGTTTGATACCTGGCTTCTCCAGTCTGCATGCCAAAGTATCCTTGCGCAAGAAGTTGTGTTCATCGGAGTGTGAATGTGTGTGAATATTAGATAGAAAGCACTTAAATGTAGAAAAAAATGCTGTATGAATGTGTGTGTGAATGGGTGAATGAGACATGTTGTATAAAGCATTTTGAGTGCTCAAGTAGATTAAAAAAGCACTATATAAGAACCAGTCCATTTAACCCAAGAGAAATGCTGTGGCAGGACCTTAAGAGCTCTGCATAAAGGAGTGCCTGCAAACTTTGTAAAATAGAGTGGGCCAAAATTCCTCCACAATGATGTGAGAGACTGATAAAGTCATACAGAAAACATTTACTTCAAGTTATTGCTGGTAAAAGGCGCTTCTACTGAATCATGGGCTGTCCTTAGTTTTTCACAGGACTCTATGCAGTCCTGTGAAAAACTCTCTTTTTCACAGGACTATGTTTTTTTTGTTTGTTTGTTTCTTTCTTTCTATGGAGATTGACTCACTTTTGAAACCAGCCTCAAGGGCCACGAGACCTAATGCAGTTTTTGGCACTTCCTCTTGGAATTTTTTCACTTTGTAACCATAGCAGCCCGTCAGGTAGGACGGGCTGCTATTGTCTGCTCCTATAGCAAGGAGCTATGTATTTATTTTTTATAGGGATGATTAATTTTTAGAATACCATGAGCTCTTGTCATGGCTGCCACTACGTCAGCTCCAGTTACACCTGCTTATCACTGTTCAGGGTCGACACTGGCACAAAGCTGCAATTTTGTAAATAGAAGTCATAAATGCCATGACGAGAACTGCTGCAGTAGATAAAAGCACCAGCTCAACTCAAACAATAAAGCACCTGGAACTTTCCCTGCAGATGGTTTTCAGCGATGCTGTCATATTGGCAGGTTCCTCCGTTGAGGCAGTTGCAGACACGCAGGATGGGAGTGAACAGGGAGCTGCCAAGTTTGTCACTGACCTTGATGGTCAGCTGGACAGGCTGGGTGCTGAGAGGGGTCCAAGTCAGGTAGCCATTACCTGGACAGGAGAGCACAAGAGACTGTAAAACCTGCACAACAGAAACTGTTGGGTTCATATACACTACATCATAATGGCAAGGGAACATCCGTTTAGTGGTCTTGGTGGGATTTAATCAAGAAACTACATAATAATCACACATTTAAAACTGTATTTTATATTTTTTCAGGTTTTTGTGTATTTTGTGTCCTTGTGCTTGTCTCTTTCAGCATTACAGTCCACTGACTCAGCTCTGAAATGTCCCATCTGCTGAAAAACTGCACTGCTGGCTACAGCAGCAGCCTCTCCATCCCACTAACAAATGTCAACAGTAACGTCATCTGTAACAGCGACGAATGGAGCGAGGTAGGAAGAGTGTGTCTCACCGCTGCCGACCGAAGCTTGCGGAGGCCTGGGTAAGAGCAGCGAATAAGTGATGCTATCTCTGTTGGCGTCCTCAGCGACGATCTGAACACTGACCTGGGATTTGACCTCACAGCGGATCACTGTGGGCTCTGTCACTATGGGAGGCATATTACCTGCCAGACCGCAAAAAGAACACATCTAATTATTACTGGTCAATGATAAAAACACACAATTTTTTTTTTAACACGAGTATAGACAAGTTTACCTTTGATCAGGGCCAGATTTTGAAATTGTATCTCAGCCTTCAGAGTCCCCTGGCCCAGTTCAGGAATGCCGGATGCTAGGGTGTCATGGACACATTGCATGCTGCTTTTACAGGTTCTTCTCAGCTCTTCAGTCTCAGCAGGACTGATGCTTTTCAACAGGTTCTCAGTGGGCGTGACCACCAGTGCATTCTTTGGAGTCGAAGAGGACAACAGGCTCTCTGGGCCTGGGACTGCCCCTAGAAACACACACACACATGCAGGAGTAAAGAAATGTGTACAGATGTGCGTAAAGACATCCATTAAACTGTGTAGATTATTTCCTGTATGGTTTAAAAGTGCATATATATTTACACCGGTAAAAAATGCATATTGTGTTCATTTCTTCCTCTTCTGTTACCTTTGGGCCAACAGAAATTCTGATATTAATGCAACACATCACTTCAATCTGTCATGAATTTATTAACTTCTATTAGGGAACAACAAACTGTTCCTGCTGCAGTGTTGCTTGGCTTATTAGCCAGCTTGCTGGCAAGCATGGAGAAATATTGAGTCAGTCTACACGGTCAAGTGATGCTAAGCATAAATCAGTTAAATTGATTTAAAATTTTAAGGGAGTCCTTGGCAAATGTCCTCTTCTGTAAGAGGTACCTGCCCCCCAACACTATAAGAACCCCTGCTCCAACAAATCTGAATCTGTAGTTGTTTAGTATTAAGGTGACAGCTAACACACTTAGAAGAAAGCAGGCAATTCATTATTTATGGGACAACATCTTGGCGGTTCAACAGCAGAAACCTCAAAAGGGAGCATCAGGGGCTTAGGAGTAAAAACAAAAACAGTAACACTCCTTAGTGCCTTAGTTACTAAATGCTAAGCTGTCTTGACCTGTTAGTTTGTGACTTTATTACTAAGAGCAGGGCATGTCTCGTTTAAGACATCTGCCCAGATGTGTCTGCAAACAAGCTTGAATAAGTAAGACTAGGCAGAACAGTAAAACCTCGGGCCTTAAAATCAAAACAGAGAGTTGAAAGATGCTAAAACTCTTCATACAGCTGAAGGAAACTGAAAACAGTGACACCTAATATAACAATACTGATTATAGCTACATTAAAGGCTAACCAGAAGCACACGACTGGGCAAGACTAACCAATGGGAATTCTGGTTGTAGGCCTTGTACCCCTAGGTAACAGTTTTCTACACTGTACATGATTGCTGACTTCACATCTATGCTAATTCTCAAAATGCCCCCAACTTGTCTTTTTAAAAGCTGCTATCATCCACTTACAGGACAAACCGAAGAGATGCAGTCTTTCCTCTGCAGGGGTGGTGACGTCCTTCAAGTGAATGATCTTGCCATCGGACATAAGGAAATCATCAGAGGGGTGGGTGCTCCAGAGACCCATGAGACCCACAGTGCGGTTGTAGAAGGTCTCAGGAACCTCCACTATAGCACAGAGCTGATTGCTTCCTACACTTCGCCACACCACCACGTGGAGGCCACCAGCATACACAGCTGCACAGCGTTTCAGTTCAGTACAGTGCACAGCAAAGTCCTTCTTATCGGCATGCACAAGACCTGAACGGACAGTAAACACATATGTGTCATTTTGTTAAAACTGTAAATAGTTTTGTTTATAAAAGCTTTTAGGTCTGTAATATTATACACAGTTGTTTAGGTTAAACTTTTATGACTTACTGTTATATAATTGGTTCATGCTTTTTAAATGGGACCTATTTTTACTGCTTTTCCTCGTTTTCTGTCATGCATACACTGTCACAATGATGGATGCTTGTATTAAGCATGGCGAAAATTTCAAATAATGAGGTAATAACAAGCAATCCCTCTGAGCCAACTGGTTCAAATTGCTCAAACCCTCCATTTCAGTGAGAGGCAAGAACCCTTATATGGTCATCTCAGGCACACAGCTGTGGCTGTGATCACAAATTCCCTGCCCAGCAGCAGTGAATGCAAAGCTACTCTAGTATACTTCAGGAATAAAAATATACAGCTGGAAATGAGCATCTTAGGTCCCCTTTAAATCTTTAAGCCAGATGTGTGTGGTGATCATTACCAACGGTGACTGGGACCTCAACATCATCCACCAAAACTTGCAGTCCACTGTCCTTCTCTGAACACCTCCATTCAATCTGAAAAGAATGCAAGGTTATCTAGAGCTTGGTTCATCCATACAGTATCAACAGTATCATCTAATGTCTATTAAAGCCTGCAGGTATCTGCTATTGAAACAAACTGTAGAAACATGTGGAGTTAATATTTGAGATAAATGCATTACCACCTAAAGATTTTGATACTTAACCCCATGTATCTGCCACAACAGAGATGATTGCACATCTTCAGTCAAATTGATATTTATTTATTTGGTGCAGATTTCTACTGTTTTAGGGAAAACAAAGAAAATGTCATTATTTCTTTTCTTCCCAAAAGTTAGAGGCCAGTGCCATGTGCATTTTATATTGAACTGGAGATGGTAAGCTTAGCTTAGCATTGAAAATCTGGTTTAAGCTAAAAATTCATCTCCTGAGCTAACTCCCAGAAGTGAATATGTATACTTCCCTAAATGGAACTATTCCTGTAGTACACACACTGTCTCTCTCTGTCTCTGACCTTGCCAACGCCTTGGTAGAAGGCAGCCATGCGCATCACCACTGGGACTTCAGTGATCCTGTTTGCGTCTGTGTGTAGCTTGTCAATCTGTCCTTGCAGGGTGAAGATATTAGAGCCAGTGGCAGATGAGAGACGCAATATCACAAACTCTCCCAGGGCCTTGAAGGAGTACGTCGTCCCATCGAAGGTGATGAAATGGAGGCTGCCATATACCATTGCTGCAGGGGGAAAATTGATGACATTTTTTTCATCTTACTTATACAGACAGACCATTAGTATTAGTTTTTCTTTCAATGGAGGAGCCCCTCACCTATACCCCGTGTCTCCTTCTTGGATTGGGTGAAGCCGTCCGGTCTGGTCCAGCTGTAACCTTGACAGCGGTCCAGCGGCCTCTTGTTGAGGTAAAGGTGGCACAGCGGAGACTCAATACAACACCACTGGAAGGGCAGGAGATCTTCATCTGAAGAGAGACGTTTGATGAAATAAGATAAAGACAAGTGGCCATGGCAAGGTTGTACATTATTAGAGAGACACTCATTCTTAGTTAGTAGTTGTACTAGTCCTACTTTTGAGGCTAGTGTGACCAAAAAACAAACAAAAAAACCCAAAAAAACTTGTATTACCAATATGTTTCTGTATGCTGTGTCCGGAGAAGTAACGTTCATTGTATCCAGCTAGCAGGGCACCATCAGGTTCATAAACACACCTCTTCCCTGAGCCAAATGTATTGGACAGGAGTGAGCAGAAGGTCTGCCCCTGTGCACTCCCCCACCGCTGACCCCTCAGCCTCACCACAGTTGGATTAAGCACAGATGTATCCTGCATAAATGACAGATTCTCCAGAACCTGGTTGCGGGTACAGGGACAGGTAGGCAGCTCTTTGGTCCACTCAGCAGGATTAGGCTCCTTCATTGCCCACGCCTGGCACCTGAAGCCAGGATCTACGCCTGACCCTGTTGGTCCTGTCAAATCATATACCAGCTGGCCTAAATTCCCCATGGTTCCTTTCACTTGCTGAGGCCTGTATCTGCCCCCAAACCCGAAGAGGTTTTCAGGAGGGTCAGTGATCTCATTGATGGACATCTTTCCATTTGTGTAGCCGATAAGAGCATCATGGTATTTTCTCTGACCTGGACCCCATCTCATCTCCCCGTATCGCAGGAGGGCAAAGGAACGTGCTCCATCCGTCGTCAGGATACACTGGAAAGTGTTATTCTGAAAATAACAAACATTAACTCTTTTTTCAGTTGAAGTCCACTCAAACTTAGCATGTTGCATCAAAAAACTAAAGTCTGTTGCCAGATATGGATCCTAATGAATTTAATCACTTATTCAAAGTGGCTAATAAATTTATATTTTTGTTTTAATGTACTTTTCTTCTAATATTGTCAGTGCAAAAGAGCAACAAGACCTCACATACAGTGCAAAAAAGATATAGGATGAAGACAGGTGGCAGGAGATATCGCTGCACTCTGCATTCAAGCCCTTGAGGGTAACACAGCCCCAAGGTGGCACCAGAGGTAAACAAAACAGCATGTTCCAGGAATCATGGCTGAATACCTGCTTTATTTCAGCTCACAGTTCAAAAGGCTCATGTTGCATAAAAGAATGACATTTAAATTAGGTCAAGCTGGCAAGGAACCAGTTTCACCTCCTACTCCATCACACCTTTTACTGAAACTGGTACATAAGCGATTTCAGGAACAGGTAGAGCCTGAATCAGAGACGTTTCAAATCATAATGGTGAAGATCTTTAACTGTTCTTATGGAGCATTTTATCCAGTAAACACTACGAATATGAACTATTATCCATAGCATGCATAGTTAGTACACTATTTGTAGAAAAAAACGTGTTACTGCATTTCTGTGAGAGGAAATTTGGTGGTTTTGACAACAGTATAATGAAGCAAAACTTGTACAAACGTCAGTAACAACAAAACCTAAACTTATGTTCAAACGTCTTTTCCTCTTTTCATAGTGCTCTCAATATGAAACTACTGTTGCTGACCATACGGTATGTTTGTGTGACATGTCCATCTAAAATAAGTATGCAAGTAATGTTGGCTGAAACCAACCTCTAAGTTGATCGTCTGAAAGTAGACAGGCATTGCATTGTCCCATGTGATTTTGAGGATCCAGGCAGGGGTAAAAGCCGGCTTGTTTTTCAGGCGCTCAAACTTTGTCACCTCCTCCGCCGTACGATTAAACACAACCTGGGAGTAGACATCTGACAAATCCAGCATATGGTATTCCTGAGATATTCAACAAGAAAAGGAGTAATAAGATAAAGCACAAGTCACACAACATGGTCAGCTTGCTTTGTAAACTGTATCTCTGACAAAAACTAGGCTATTCTTTGTCTTGGTCTCTGGTTTTACTTCATTTCAACCAAACAAATAAAAACGAACTCCAAAAGTCATGTTGATCCTGGTTAGACCACAGGATCTGATGACATCTAACCTGATAGAGCAGTCGTCCGTTCCCTTGGGTGAGATTGGCATCATCCCAGAACACAGCTAACAAAGTCAGGTTCATGTCGTCAGGGAAACCACTGGCGAAAGGAGACGGGAGGAGATACTGCTCATTCTCAACAACAGATTGAAACTGGACAAGCCCATTATCAGAAAACTAAGAAAACAAAAGGGAGAGACGATATCAGGCACACATTAAAATACCAATCTTCTGCCATTAAACCAGATATTTATGGCTAATTGTATAGAATTTTTATGTATAATAAGATGCCATCCTCTGTATATTTACTTCATTATATAGAGTTGAACTGCATGAACTCCTACTGCTGTAAACCCTTCAGTAAAATCCACATTATTTGCATATTCTGTGGTTAATACCCTGCTGCAAACAGTACATTGTGTATACAGTTGTGCTCATAAGTTTACATACTCTGGCAGAATTTGTGATTTTTTTGGCCATTTTTCACAGAATATGAATGATAATACAAAAACTTTTCTTTCACTCATGGTTAGTGTTTGGGTGAAGCCATTTATTATTAAAAAATTGTGTTGGAACTTTTTAAATCATAATGACAACAGAAACTATCAAATGACCCTGAAAAGTTTACATACCTTGGAAGTTTTGGCATGATAACACACACACAAGTTGACACACACAAGTTTAAATGACTACTAAAGGTAACCATCCTCACCTGTGATCTGTTTGCTTGTAATCAGTGTGTGTGTATAAAAAGTCAGTGAGTTTCTGGGCTCCAGACAGACCGCTGAATGTTTCATTCAGTGCTGCACTGATGTTGTTGGATTCTGAGCCATGGGGAAAGCAAAAGAATTATCAAAGGAACTTTAAAAAACAGGAAAAGGATATAAAAAGATATCCAGGGAATTGAGAATGCCAATCAGCAGAGTTCAAACTCTAATTAAGAAGTGGAAAATGAGAGATTCTGTTGAAACCAAGCCACGGTCAGGTAGGCCAACAAACATTTCAGCCA
>VUQS01049214.1:0-10657 GCA_015108495.1 Heterochromis multidens | reverse complement strand
GGGATCATGCTTTCCAGATGGTATTCCATCAATTCTGACCAGATCCCCAACATCACTGGCTGACATGCAGCCCCAAACCATGACAGAGCCTCCATCGTGTTTTACAAATGACTGTAGACACTCACTGTTGTACTTCTCTCCTGACCTCCTCTGTATATATTGACAATGATTTGAACCAATACATTCAAATTTGGAAATTTCAAATTTTCAAATTTGATTCATCACTCCAGTCATACCTCCCTCTTTGGTTCATATTGAACCAAAAATTTCATCACTCCATAAGACCTACTGCCACTAAGTTTCAGCAAATTGGCATACCTCAGTTCTCCCTGTTTCCATTCCTTAAGAATGGCTTGTTCACAGCCACCCTTCCATTGAGACCATTTCTGATGAGGCTTCAGTGAACAGTAGATGGATCAGCTGAAGGGCCACATGGATCTCTCAGGTCCTGTGTCAGGTCTTTGCTGGAATTTTTCTTATTTCTTAAAAACTTTCAGATAGTGTTCATCTGCTGTAGATAGATTTTAACCCTGCCACTTCCTTTTTTGTCCTCACTTGTCCAGTTTCCTCATACTTTTACTGCACACCATGCCAAAATAAAGTTTTCAGGCTAATAGCTCTTTGTGAGTCATCCTGTTTGTGCAAAAATACTGTTTTTGGTCTGTTTTTTTTTAAAGGAAGAAATAGGAACAAATTATGTGTTTTTATGTGTTTTAGGTTGCTAGTAACAAAGTGCCTAAAGATACAATTTAAAATTGGTTCCTTTCCAAGTTCATCCCTTTAGTTAGGTGCCTTGTTTTATGCTGGAATGACTCATAGGTCAGTTTTAAGTCTCTTTACAAACAAACAAACAAAAAAACATTCCTCTGAAAATGGTCAGGTGAAAGGACTGAACTGAAAATGAGTTAAAAATCAGCCAATATTCAAAGAAAAACCTGGAGAACTATTGCTCAAGACCACTTTAAAAAATGACAAGAAAGTCTAGCCCCTTGGAAGCAAAATATAAAGAAATGAGAGGTGTCTCAAGACTTCTGCACAGTACTGTATTTCTATATGAGTATGTTGGTGTGTGTGTGCATGTGTGTTAGTTACTCAGCATGATCCAATTTTCTTTGTACCGAAGATGTAAATTATTAAAAACACACAAAGTTTCATTTAAAACCCAGCGGGGCATCATAGTTTCTAGAAGACACTACCAGAGAGAGAGTATCAGTGGCATTAATGATGACTGTGATGACTATGAAGTTACGGCCTGGTGCAACAACTATGCCCTATTTATGTGTTTTAATAGTTAATTAAAAAAGTAACTATAGATGGGTTATATCAGCCTGGTTCCAGACCACTGATCTGCTGCCCATCATGTCGTCAGCGATTTTGTGTTTCCATAGTGAGAAAAACAGCTGAGAGACAAGTCTTTATATTTAGCACTAAGAATGGAAAGGTTACCATCCTACATTGCAGGCTAAAGCAGTGTGATCTGTGAAATTGTCAGACATCTTTTGGCAGCTATAACCTCAAGCCAGAGATTCTCCTAACTGTGAATCACAGCTGCACAACTATCAGGATGCGTTTTGGAGCATTCTTCTTTACAAAACTGCTCAGTCATATTCTTGGATATACAAAAGATGTATTTTCTCTCTTTGAAGTTGTGTAGTAGATTAAAGTCTATGGTTATTTCAGGGTTATTGTCTCACTGCATCACCCAACCCATAACTGAGCAATTGTAAAGTTTTTTGCATTAAGTTTTTTCTGTGAAAAAAAACATGGTGATTCCAAAGTGTAGTGGCTAAACAATAATGGCACCATCAGTGCTTAGATTGCCTTTAAGCTTTCATTGTGCAGTTCTGTCTGCCACTTAAAACAAAAAGAGAGGCTCAAATGTGCAACCAAAATGTAACAAGGACAGCGCTTTTGTTTTCCCTGCTAGCCACTGGTAACTCTCCCCAGGGAGGTGGAATGGTTTATGGTGGAACAATCGCAGTAACTGTGGATAATGTGGAAAAAAAACACAATCCATTTGTTGGAGGATGCAAAAAAAAGGCAAAGATAGAAACTGAAGGTAATACAAGACTTAGCATCTGATGCTCATTCTTGAGAGAGCATCAGATGCTTGAGAGAAGGCTTGGAACTTGAGAGGGTTGAATAGCAACATTCAGTTGGTAATATTTCTACTTGATTAGTAAGTAATAAAGCCTGACTACTTATTAACCTAATACAAGCATGGGTGTTTTAATATGCAAAGCAATGTTGTCCTTGTGATCGAGGCATAGAGGTGAACGCTGGGATTTTAATTTTCCTCCAGTGGGAGACTGTCCTGCACCAAATCACGATGCATTTTTTACACTACACAGTGCTGCGTGTTCTTCATAAAAAAAAAAAGAGTTCTATAAGTTCAGAAAGTAGTTTCCTACAATCACTATGATGATGCTCCTTTGCCAGCTATGCGTAAAGTCTGCGTATAGTCATGTGAAAGGTTAAAATGTGACTGCTGGCATTGCTACTTCTCAGAAGGGCATTTTACAAAATGATGCTTAAATGAATAATTGGCTGCATTGAAATTCCACTGATGTGATGCTCTGAAAGAAAAGACGGTGTGACTAAGTATAGTTTTTCTATAGAAGAATTTTGCAGTTCCCCTAAGCGACACCTCTAGTAGCTGTGTTTGCAGTATATTTCAAATTGATGAAACCAGCCAGAGCAGGAGGAGCTACACCGTGCATAATCTTATAAACTAGACAAACATTTTTGTACTCGATGAGGTTTCCCCAGCTAAGCAGATTATTCTTGCAATGATGAAAACTGAATGGCTTCTTGTCTAAAATTTTAAGTGCTTCTTTGTACAATGATTCCAGTGGTTTTATGGGTGCATAGTGTGTATTCAACTACTTTATCAGACAGTGGGAGGGAACCATTAGTTGGAAGCACATTTTTGCTGTCGCACTTAATAGGAAGTTTCTAGAAAAAGTTTGAGAACTGAATGTTACCTTATTACAGACTCTTTCATTAGGAGGAGAAGGTTTGACTCTAAATGTATTTTTAAGATTTTTATTCTGAAACAATTTGCAGCCTTTCCCTTAGACAGTGTCTCCATGTCTATGCTGTGGCTTTTGGGGGAAAACAAAATATCTGTTTTTGATATATCTACTTGTAGGCGAGTTTTTACTATAGAAAAGAAACATTCATAGTAGCATTAGCATTAGCATTAAAATATCAAATTGCCCATACACTGAAGACAAATCATTAATGTTTGTACCGAATAGGACTGAGCCCATTATCAAACCATGCAGAACACCAGTTGATGGATGCAGGGGGTTATATTTACAATCATCCATTTTGACAAATTGTTAGGGGTAGGATTTCATGAGGTGAACAAATAGAAGGTTGAAACAAAAGGATGTTATGGTTTGTGATGTTGAATCATTTCTATACAGTGTATCATGGAACATGGCCCCCTCAAATTTTCCTTAAAAGTTCCACGCAGCTGTTTCTGTTTAGGGAATGACCCTAAAGGAGGAGTTGTTGAAATTTTACTTCATTAAAAGTAATATAAAATGATTTGGGTAAAAATGTACTCAAAAGTTAAAAAGTCAAAATGTACCCTGAATAAACTACAAAACATGTTCAGAAGTAAAGATTAAATTATGATATAACTCACAAATAAAAGAACACCTGAAGGCTACAAAATAAACTGAGTTAGAATAGCGATGTATATTGTTGCCCAACATCATCATTACATTCTGAGAGAGCCACATAAAGCCCTTATGTCTAAAACAAGAGTAAATCCCACTTTGCTGTCTGTGCCAATATCTATTATAAATATATATAAATGCTTTTGCTAGTATAGCCCGACTACCGTTAATCTGAAAAAATGGCAATGCTGTCTGAAAATCAAGCTAAACAGGCTTTAGCGACACATGCTGTAATCACTAGGATGGATCATTACTTTCTCATTTTTGAGATTTTTTTGTTTCTAAGTAAACCTCTCCTTTTTAAACAATTTATTGTATTTATTTTACCTGCTTTTGATTTATCCCAAACACTTACACATGACTGTTGATCAAAACGAGCACACAAAGAACCTGCAGTTGAAAGTGACTGGCACCGTGGGCAACAGCTGCTGTAGGCCCGAGGCTCCCCTCACAGTGCTGTCTAATCCTTATGCAGGTTAATCCAACTCTGACCTCCTCTAGTCCTCACTGACCGATCATATCTCCACCTCTTCCTCTCTTCCCCATACACTCTGCTCATACAGTCATTTTCAGCCATCCTTGTCTCCCATCACTCGCAATCTTTTTCTCACTGTCCTCCCTCTATACCGTATACGTCCCTTATCTTTCTCTCTCCTACTTTTGACCCCACCTTGCTGTCTCTCTTCCTCTCCCCACCTCAGAGTTGCCTTAAGGAGATTTCAAAGCCCATTCGGCAGCAGTTCTAACTGCCAAACTGATGGCCAGATAAAGTCCCCATTTACCTTGTCCTCAGTTTCCCATTAAAGCCCATTTTTGGAGACCGTAACTTTAGAGGAAATGGGAAGGAGCGTGGAGAAAAAAGAAATCAGCCCCTTGGCCACCCTTAAGCCCTTTTTGCTGTTTATTTGCAGCAGCATGAAGGAGGAAGGGAAGTTTTTAGAGGAGGAGAGGAAGGAAAAGTAGAAATAGGACTGAAAAGGTGACTTGAAGTGTCAGTGGTCCTGTCCCTATAGGAAGGCAATGTAGTGCGTAGCTGCACCCTCGGGCAAGGTAGCTTCATTGGCGGCAGAGATGGATGATCCGGAACACTGTACACTGTGTGCGTATAGAAGTTACAGTCATTTTGCCTGCACAAGGGCATAAGGCACTCTAAGTAGCTCAATTAAAATGTATATTTTCCTCATTTACTGCCCTCCTGGGTGAGCTGAAGAGATGACAGTGAGGGTTTTCTAAAGGTTGCACGGGCCGTTGTGCATGAGGGCATTTTGACAGGTGAGTGCATTTTAAGGGGCATATTTTAGGATAAAGGCAGGGAGTGGGTTGCTTGTTGGCACAGATGTATAACCGTGCAATGGTGCATACCACATGTGGTCCCCAGAGAGCCTGGGCAGGGTGCCAGCACAAGTTGGCGCTGTCACCTTCAATGACTTGGGCATCACTGACGCCACAGGGGGCCCTTTTTTAAGCAGTGTATTTGCTCCCAGGGGATTGGCACATGCAGATAATTGGGTGTTAGAGTGAATTATTTTTGCTCGTTAAGATTTAGCATATACCATTACTCACTCACGTTAGCCATGTTTTAGTTAACCCATACAGATGAGGTAGTGTACGAGCATTGTGTGCAACCTGTATGTTCAGTACCCTGAAACAATGAGTACAATGCATAATTTGAATTATGACATAAAAAGCCTGAAGCAAACAAGCCTTCAAAAATGAAGCCTTTGTTAAAAACATTCCTTTTAAACCTTTACATGAGCCACCAAAGCTTAGCTAATGCAGAACCCTAACCTGTTGCTGTCTGTCCAGCGTGCTAATGACCATATGTGTGTTTTTGCACCCCACGTCCATATAAACTGACAGAAGCTTCCCATTCTAGCCGTCAAGGACACAGTTCAAGCAGCTGAGGGTAGTCATAAATACTTGAAACAAAGCTGAAAGGTCTCCACACTACCAGGCAGCATACTTAAGAATTCCTTTTTTGAAGGGAAAGATACAACTGTAATGGTGCACTGTAATCACATGCTTGTTATGCTTTTTCATAGGATTTACAATACCTGTCAATATGTGGGCCTGCACACGGTGTTTCTGCTCAAGTGCAGAGCTGGAAATTAAACTGGAAATTTTGTGACTGCCCAGCAGTCACCAGTCACCATAAGAGTTAAGACTTATAGTTTTGCAGTGAGCTCGAAGTTGTGCATATACCCTGGGTATAATTAATTTGTTTTCTGTAAAGAAGTACACTAATGGAAACTTGCACTGTTTTATCAAGAATATTGACAAAGTAACAAAAAAAAAAAACAAAGGAACTGGTATAAAAATGTTTCTCATGAAATATATACCAAGTAAAAATAAGTAAGGTAGAGTAGACAGATACATTACAAAAGGATTTCAAATTTTTGAGCTGTGGACTGTGTAGACAGCACTGTGTAATCTCTGTATTAGGATCATGTCCGTCATATTATGTATTCCTAACAATAATTTTCAAAAGAAGATTGCTGAAAACTTTGTGCTGGCTTTTGTAAAAATCAAAGCCTTCTCGCTCTATCTGCTCAAGGTCTTTGTACCTTATTATTCAGAGAGATTGCTATTGATGGCCAGAATTTAGGAGTGAACACAGTACCCACAAATAATAAAATAAACCTTCCTCTCACACCTTTTCCCTCCTTTCCTTCCTTCATCTCATGTATGCACATATGTAGTCACAAATATAAATCTTACCTGGGTCCCTTGGTATCAAAGAGAGACTACTTTTGGCCCCTTGGGCTGTTTTTCTGAGTTGTGCAGCAATCAAGGGCCAGAGAACTGCCTGTTAGTCCAGGATTAAAGCTAGCCCTCTCCACATCCATCAGGGGATAAGGCCACACACAGCCCCGCTACTCATGGGAAGACTGACACTAGCTCTGTCTTCAGGCCCAAATTGATCCCACCCAGCAATTTTATAGATTGCATCCAGTGGAGAACCGGCTTTTTGAAGGAACACTACCCCCGACACCGAGTTAGGCCAAGAATAAAGACAAATTCTCTCCAGACGCACAGGGCATTTGCAAATCTTGGGGGGGTTTGGCACAGGAGTAAAAAAAAAAAGGAAAAATATAATACTGTTATTAAGGAATTTCTAAACTTTTATTGTTATTATTAATGCTGCATTCATAATGGATGGCAGAGTTTCTTTAGAGTTAATTTAAATTATTTCCTCATTAACAGAGGGCTAAAATCTACTTAACACATCTGCTTAACTTATTATTTCCCCCTGTGAATATATACCTTGAACACGGTCAGCAGATATACCTGCTGCTATCTTTCTTTTTCAGACTTTTTCCTTCTCTTTCTCTCGCCATGCCTATCGCTCTGTCCCTTCTAGGCCTGGGGAAGAAGGATTACTGCTTGTTGTCACAGAGTGCCCTTCACTAACCTGAAACAAGCTTGTTTTATGATAGGCCTTCTTTTCTTCCCTTCCTATTCTACATACTGCTACATTGCCCCTTTCAAATGGAGGGCAAACCAAGCAGATAGCCTGGCCTTATCTTATCCTCATTCCCTCTTTCTCCCTGACAAGATGAAGAAAAAAACAAGGTGTTGTAGTCAGGAAGGGAGCTGAGATTCTCATACCTTAAAGTGCCACTATTGGGCTTTTTTTTAGTGGTTCATAATTTTAAAAAAAGACTACATTGTTGCACGCCCCTTTTCACCCTATCTCTGAAACACTTCATTTTTACCTCCGGTCTTTTTTTGTACATCTTTTAGTCTCGTTTTATTGGTTAGCTGGCTCTGCAAAACCAAGGCATTGGTTACCCACCGTAACTCTATTAGTAGAGGCACAGCAGGCATGGAATTTGGGCTTTGTAACTTTGCAGACAATTTGCTACATGCACAAAAAAGCCTATATAATAAATACAAAAATCATAATATGGGCACTTTAACACTGTCCTCAGCACGACTTGCTGTGTATTTAAGTGTAAACACACTGGTTTCACTGTCTGATGCAAAGTGCATTGTCTACATAGATAGCTGGTACTTTTAAATCGTGTAACTTTAAATACAAGCATGAATGCTCAGGGTGCATCATGACCATTTTACGTAACATCTCTCCCACATGCAAGAACTTGCTCCTATATCAAGGGAGCTGCGCCCCAGGGTGCCCAGTGCTGAGAACCCCCACCACTCCCTCTTCTCCCCTTTCTGTTATCCCACTCTTTCCTTGACTTTCTTGTGATACATGATTGATCTATGTGCTGCTGGACTCAGGTGGGCTGTTTTTATCCAAAGCATTTCTCAGAGAAGACTTGTGCTTTAAATGATTTATGGCTGCATGCTCTTTGAGTGTGGGTATCTCTGTGAGCATTTTTGTGTCTTGGCATATCCGCACGCATGTTAACTGACAGGTTTGCAGCTATTTGCATCATGAAATGTCTGAAATATAGCTTGAGGAAAGGTTGCTCGTGGGCAAGAAAAAGAAACAACGTAGTCAGAGGTATAACAATGAAAAGAAGACTGAATTTCAAATTTGTAGCCAACAGCATTAAAGGTTCAAAGTTGTAGTGGAGGGCTAGGAACAAAAGGAAAGGAATATATGGAGTTCCTCATGGTTCAATTGTAGGCCCTATCGCAAACCACAGGAATCCAATCTCAAAATAATAGTAGGAACTTCCTTCAAGTTTACAGTTAATGTCCACTATACTTAAGGTTCAGAAAGCTGCTTCAGTATAGTGTAAAAGGTCCTGATCCACATAGAAAAATCCAATCCATTAAAAGCCTTGTCAAACAGACCACTTTGCTCCCCACAGAGCATGCCAAACTAGGGCATGATTCTCACTTATACTGACCACCTGGTTTTTGACAATCTGCCAGGGAGAGAGTGAGAGACCCTTTAATGCAGCCCCCTCCCCGAGCCCCGTGAATGAGGTCAGTCCATTTCCCAGGTGTGCATATGTGCGCATGTAGGAAGTGATGGAGGAAGGGATGTCTGTGGGAGGGTTTCCACATAAGTGCCAATTAGCGGCTAAAGTTATAATCATCAGTCACAGGAGAACAGGTGGAATGCTTTTGGAAATGCCTTGGTTAGATTCGTGATTCACACCTTCAGCATTTCAGTGAATTCTGAACTTATGAGAATCTATAACTATTTGATGAGCTTTTTTAAGATTATTTTTATGGCATTACTGCTTTATTGGGCTGTAGTGTAAAGCAATAGCAAATAGGCGAGAGTTGGGGAATGGCTTACTGCAGAGCTTGATAGCTAGGCTTGATCTTAAGATGCCAAACTCAGACTCATAACTATACTATATTATCACTATTATCCATTGCGGCATGAAGGTTTCCCACAGTGATGATGTTTTTCATAAGCCTCGAGTCCCTCTATGCTATTTCAAACTACATTATCTCTGTGACTCCCTTCTCTTTCTGTCTGTTCTCGTCTGTCTGTACATGCTATGTGGAACATGGAGTCTCGCTGAGTGTTCAATCTTTCATGGTACTGCTACACTTCACTCCTGTTTTGACACTCTATTCACTCAGCATGAGAGAATAGCCACTCACTCTGGCTGTCAGTCTTTCTTTTGTTCCTTCTTTTCTTGCTCTGTTCCCTCCATCTCTCTCTGTCACAGCGAGTCTAATGCCTGCAAACACAGGCAGCTCAAAATGCGCCACGAATAGGTGTGTTGCTACTGTATTTGTTGGAGTATTAGAGCCAAGGAGGAGATGAAGAAAAGCACTGAACACTATGATTAAGTATAAAGACACACATGCACACGCGCACACACACCCCCACTCACACAACTACATTCCAAGTAAATGTCAACCTCTTTGATATTCTGATGGTTCACCCTGATTTCTCTAAGCAGATGATGCGTGGCCACTGCAAATGAGAATATGCAACGAACACGCACTGTTTCTCTCTTATATCCTGCTAATTCAGCTATGAGTGAATGAAGAGCAAGTTGGCCCACTTAGCAGGAAGACGTGTGGGGCCTGCATGAAGTTTAAAAAAAATAAACACTCACAGGAACAGCAGACACTGTACGCATGACATTTGTGTGTGAAGTGGAAGTCTAAGATGTGAATGTTAATTTGTGAGACACGCAGTGTTTATGACATAAACATGGTTGTTAAACAGTAAAAAGCAAGGTGCACTGCATGGCTGAGACACAGTTAATCTAGGCATTCTTAGTCTCTGTTAAAGTTGAGGCCACATTTCCCACAAGAATTTTAACAGATGGGGATTCTTGTCCTTGCTTGTTATTGTAGCTGGTATGAATTTACAGAGAATGTGTTTGTTGGGAGAAATGTATACACACCGATCAGGCATAACATTATGACCACCTGCCTAATATTGTGTTGGTCCCCCTTTTGCTGCCAAAACAGCCCTGACCCATCGAGGCATGGACTCCACTAGACCCCTGAAGGTGTGCTGTGGTATCTGCACCAACATGTTAGCAACAGATCCTTTAAGTCCTGTAAGTTGTGAGGTGGGGCCTCCTTGGATGGGACTCGTTTGTCCAGCACATCCCACAGATGCTCTGTTGGATTGAGATCTGGGGAATTTGGAGGCCAAGTCAACACCTCAAACTCATTGTTGTGCTCCTCAAACCATTACTGAACCATTTTTGCTTTGTGGCAGGGCGCATTATCCTGCTGAAAGAGGCCACAGCCATCAGGGAATACCGTTTCCATGAAAGGGTGTGCATAGTCTGCAACAATGCTTAGGTAGGTGGTATATGTCAAAGGAACATCCACATGGATGGCAGGACCCAAGGTCTCCCAGCAGAACATTGCCCAAAGGATCACACTGCCTCTGTCGGCTTGCCTTCTTCCCATAGTACATCCTGGTGCCAGGTGTTCCCCAGGTAAGTGCACCGGCCATCCACGTGATCCATCAGACCAGGCCACCTTCTTCCATTGCTCTGTGATCCAGTTCTGATGCTCACGTGCCCATTGTTGGTGCTTTCGGCAGTGGACAGGGGTCTGCATGG
>VUQS01049213.1:9133-26484 GCA_015108495.1 Heterochromis multidens | reverse complement strand
GACTGTCACTGTAATGTGAAAAAGCTGCATATGGGAGATGTAATACCAAACAACAAAATGCTGTCAGTGCATCTGCTGCAAGAGATGTTTCGGATCATTTCACAATGAGACTGGGAGCTCCTGATCCATTTTAGTTCCTGTCTGGTAGCATAAGAAGACAGACAACTGGGTCCTCAAGGAGAAACGTCTGAGTCCCCTGCAGCCCCGGCTCTACTTGGATAGGTATAAATAGAGCCTTGCAGCACCTCCTCTCTTAAATCATTCTCTTTCCACTTAGTATTCTCCTTACTCCTCTCCTCCTTCTCCTCCTCTTCTCGGTCTCATTTTCTTGCATCAATCCCTCTCTATCACTCTGTCTGTTTTGGCATTTGGGAAAGTTGAGTGGTAATTGTCTTTTGAGGGATGATGTCAGGCAATCATGGCAGGTTATTTAATGTCATTTGCATAGGTAGCCTGGTGGAGCAAAGTAAGTGTCCTCCTGCTGTGGGCTGCTTTTTGAGTGATATATTTCATGAAAAAAAAAAAAGAGTATGGAGCTCCACAAAAGTATGACAAGTAAAGATCTGTAGAAATAGAAGAGAGACAAAGTGCGACGGAAATGGAAATTTATGGGCATTAATGGCAGTTTCACCTCATTAGCATTTCTTCCTCTCATCTTTCCTCTGCATTTACATCTATTTATGCATCAAGGCGAGATTGAAATTTATCAAGGTGCTCGGCCATGTTTGTGTAGGCCTCATAGATTCAAATTTTGAAAGAGGGATTGCTCTTTGAAGCCATGGGGCCAGGAAGTGATGGGGGAAGTTTAAAGGAGAGGGAGGGGTGGAAGACGCTTTGATGTGCAGAAATAGATAACATTAAAAGCCTGCTCACAAAAGCACACTTTCTGACCACAACGCGAGCAGTGTCCTGCGTCTCTGGACGCTGCATCAGCTTGGGTAAAAATGATAGATAGCTGCAGATGGTTTTTATTGCAGATATGATTTTAGAAAATGTAGGCCTTCTGTGCGAGGACAATACAAATCTGGGTGCCAGTTTTTTGCCTTTTTTTTTTTTGGTAAACAATTACTCAGTGAACATGTATTGTGCCCATGCATGTTTTCTGTCTCTCCTGCTGTTAGAGATGGCACCTCATCAATAAGTGTGCTCATTAAGATGCATCACATGGCTCAGCCTGATGTACACAGCTATAGCCAGAATATTAAAAAAATCTGTTTCAGGGCCTTGAATCCTTCCCCTACATGGAGTAATGTCTATTATGAGCACAAAGGACTATAGTGGTATCAACAGACAGCTGTTAAGAGTATATAAATGAGTGTAATTTATCTTTCTTATGCTATACTCCCCCGGGCTTTACTGTCAATAGTAATATTGTTTTTTTTTTTTTCAGAGGCTGCATAGGATGTTAGTTTGTTTGTGTCTCTAATGGATTTCGATCTAAGTTTAAAGCAGCTATAATAAGGGGTTAATGTGGGCCAGAATGATCCGGAAAGATGTTCCAGCACCATCAATTAATAAGCGATTAAATCTGATAGGATGCATATTACTGTCAAGCCTGGCATTGCTTCCAGTGACGGCATATTAGGTACTTGATCAGTACCTAATAAGAAAACAATGCCATCTCACAGTCTGCTTCCACCCTCAGCACTTCCCTTTCTCCTTCCTTTTTTCTTCCTTTCCTTTCTTTTTTCCTTGTCATCCCTGTGATGCATTCATGGTGTTGATATAGATACAGTTTTGGTTGTGGTTCCTCAGCATCTAGGTAGTGTTACAGAGGCCAGGATAAATGGAGTAATGGCAGGTGATTTCACATGCAACTTCTCAAACAACTCAACAAATATCAGCAACTGTTTCTGTGCAGTTTGTCACAAAATGTGTCTGTGAGCTAAATGTACAGTCTGCTGTGATTCCAAGGGAGAAAAAAAAAGTTAATGTGCGACAGTGAAAGAGGGGGAAAGGTGTAAGAAAGAGGGGAAATTAGAGGATGATGAGAGATTATTTTTAAAGGTAAGCACTGCACGGCAAGTGAAGTTTTATAAAACTGGAAATTTAAATATTACTTATAATGTCCTCATTTATTTCAGAGTGTTTAAAATAAGATTTTGGATCCATACACAATGTGTTGCTAAATTATGTTTTTGTGAAACATCTTGCTAAACAAACTGAAGTATATTAATTTATATATTATTTATATATGTATAATAATACCTCACCCCGAACTGGTCGCAGCAGATGGCTGCCCCTCCCTGAGCCTGGTTCTGCCGGAGGTTTCTTCCTGTTAAAAGGGAGTTTTTCCTTTCCACTGTTGCCAAGTGCTTGCTCATAGGGGATCATCTGATTGTTGGGGTTTATTGGGGTATTATTGTAGGGTCTTTACCTACAATATAAAGGCTATTTCCAAATAATTAAATGTTAAAATTCATGACAGTACAACTTAAAAAAAGGACTGAACAAGTATGGCTTGTTTGAATGGGGTGGCAGGAGAAAGTCTATTCTCTCTAAAAAGAACATGACAGCAGAGCTTAGGTTTGCAAAGTTGCATGTAAACAAACTACAAGATCTCAGGAACAATGTCTTTTGGACAAACAAGACCAGAGTGGAGATGTTTGGTGTTAATGCACAGCACCACATTTGGAGAAACACAGCATATCAGCACAAACACCTCACACCAACTGTCAAGCATAGTGGTGAAGGGGTGATGACTTGGGCTTGTTTTGGGCACCTTTCAGGTGAGTCAACCATGAACTCCTCTGTATACCAAAGTATTCTAGAGTCAAATGTGAGGCCATCTGTCTGCCAGCTAAAGGACAATGATCCCAAGCACAGCCGCAAATCTCCAACAGAATGACTGAAAAAGAAAAGAATCAAGGTGCTGCAATGGACCCGTCAAAGTCCAGACCTCAGCCTGACTGAAATGCTGTGGTGGGACCTTGAGAGAGCTGTACATAAATGAATCCCTGCAAACCCAAATGAACTGAAGCAACGCTGTAAAGAAGAGTGGACCAAAATTCCTCCACAATGATGTGAGAAACTGGTAAAATCATACAGAAAACGATGACTTCAAGTTATTGCTGCTAAAAGTGGTTCTACAAGCTACCGATTCCTGTTTTTCACAGGACTGCATAGAGTTCTTTTTCACATGACTGTACATAATCAGCAACATTAGTAACCACTTGGTGTGCTGACCTTTGGGTAAAAAATAGATAACATACTACTTACACATACATGTCGTCCTTATATTACTGACTTCTCTCATAAAAGCTGCCCATGGTGTCAGTGAGATCACCACCTTCCTGCTTTAGCTCTGTCGGAGGCTCGTCAATCATCCCGCAGATAGCAGAGCTGACAGCTGACAGTCTTAATTTCAGTTTAACTTCATAGCCAAAATGGCTGACAAGATAAACGCTTGTTGAAACAAGCAGGCAAAGACAGCACCCTCTTGGAAGCACATGCAAATGAAGACAAATATTCTTTCTTACCAAAGACAGGAAAAGATACAGTGTAACTATACTGAGAGTGCACGGTGTTGGAGCTGGAGGTTTTTATTGCTGGTGTTCTGAAGCTCATCCAGAATATACAAGTACTTGTTACACAGACTGTGGCTGAACCCTGTGAGAAGCACACGTGGGTATTGATCATTTCTGGACCCTTTTTGATTTTTAGTACTTTAGCTGTGTTTGGAAGTAGATTAAACTTTTCTCTTTATCTGAACAGCCTTCATTTGCACCTAAGCTCTCATTCTCTTCCCAGTCTATAATTTCATTCATGTTTTTTTTTTTTTGTTTTTATGCTGTTTTGTATATTAAGCCAACACACAGTTCCTGAATTAGGTCACTGATGTCTTTTCATTGGTGCTGCAGGTATTCTCTGTGTCCGAATCATAAATTTTCTAATATGGGTGCATCCGACCAGTCACCTCTCCCTCTGTTCAAGACTGTCACAGGAAGGGGAAAAAGTCTCCAGGTGTGAATCTGAAAAGTGTCTGTGCTGACAGCAGAAGTGATGAGGCTGGATCATGGGGGGGGTTTCATGCTGGGTGGTTTTCTGACTGATGGGTGTAATAAATCATAACAGCAATAAAGTCTGCCTGGAATACTGACAGGAAATCACTGAACTCCTAAGGCAGAAGCTCAAAACACAACATTACCACGTCTTTGAATATTGTGAAGTTGATATTGTTGACAGGGCAGGACGAAGGTGGTGGAGTGATTACTTTTTCATTTGGAAAAGTGACGAATAAATTTGTCATTTCTTCAGAAAAATAATCTCACTCGTCAACTTTTTTATCCTTTTACTCTAGTCAGACAGAGCAGCGCTGGACAAAGTATACACTTGACAGGTTGTCAGTGCATAACATGACTTATATAGAAAGACACACTTTTTAAAGACTAACACTGACACCTAAGAGGAGATAGCCGGGGTTTCACCTGACCTGACCAGTCTTTAGATTTTAAGAAGAATCCAATGCGTTTGGCATACCATTGCTGTGAGGTGAACATTGTTATATTAAGCAGTAAAACAGTGTTAAAAGAAAGGATATACTCTCATATTTGATTTTGTGACACTGTAAACCTGCAGAACTGAATTCTAAGTGAGAACCTTCTACCCAGAATGTCGTGGCAAATTAGATCCTTGAACAGGAACCATTTGATATGCAGATTAATGCCCTTTCACTTCTGCTACAGTAGATGTTTCTGATCAGCTCCCTTTTTATCTTTTTATATCTTTTTCTAAATATTAGCACTGTTGCAACTAATGCTGAACAATGATCTTCAAAAACTGTTTGAATTACATGACAACAGCCACTTTTTTGCCACACTTCAGACAGAAGGGTCAGTCTGTCTCAAATCAAAAGGGGTCTTCTGCTCAACCGTCTCTGATTTGCATAAAAATTTTATGCTACAATGTTATATAATATAATGATTATATATAATGATTGCTGGGAAATTTTAGCTTCATATATCAAATAGATTTTAAGGTATATTTTGTTGAAAAATGGTCTGTCGACCCACTTTCAGGCCTTTTTTCCCACACATTGAAATCTGAGGCAGTGTTTGAACATGAATATCTCAAAAACTATTAAAGATAAAAACCTGAATTTTTTACTGGTCTTTCTTACCATCAAAATTAATTAGAATCATCTGTAATTTGGGACAGATACATCAAAAAATGTCTAAGTATTGGCTAGTTAAAATATATAAAGAGAAAGGTCCGGCACTCCTGTAAAGTCCCATATTTGAGCACATATTAATAAAAAAACTTCACCTTGCAAAAGACAATCAGTGACAATTTCTCAATGATATATAGTTGAATTTCACAATAATCTAAAATAAAGCATGTAGAATATTTTTTAACATGAAATTCTTGGTCACAAAAATGAAGAAAATGCCATAGGTCGCTAGGGAAAAATGTGTATTCCCTGATGGTTTGTGAGTGGTTGTTGGAGGTTGCTTGGTGTTGCTAGATGAAACTGGTTGCATCGATGTATAAGGTGCTGCACTGAAAATCTCCTTGCAATTGTTTTGGTCGCTAGCAGGTTGCCGCAGCTGCCCATAGTTTGCATGAAAGACACCGACTTGCCTGCAAACACAACTGCTCACCAAGCGGTAGTGAAACTGTGAAAAGTGTGACGCAAACAAGAAAGGGAGAATGTTCACCTTCAGAGTAAAAGTTGCGCCCTTTTGAAATGTGTTGGTTGCAGCGGTAAGGCAAAACTTGTAATTTGAAAGCAAATGTTCTTCAAGCTTTTTAAAGTTTCACACCTGTTCGGCAAGTAGTTGGCAAGTGCTTGCAGACAAGTCTGAAAGAAGACAACTGGACTTCTTTAAGTTAACTTAAAGAAGTCCAGTTGCCTTCTTTCAAACCCTTAGACTGGTCAGGGAATACAAACTTTTCCTAGCTACCAGTGGTTGACAAGTTGCCGGTGACCAGTTTCTAGGCATGCGTGACTGAGGCCTAAGCAAATAAATATCCATATCCTAAGTAAACAGTTGACATTGTTAAAATTCAGCAGGAGTTATGACTGCAGACACCTGACGAAGTCTAAGTCCAACTCTTAATCTTTATTTAGCTTGATTCTGTCTTTACCAACTTTTCAAAACACGTCTTTAGCGTTGGTTTAACCTTTTTTGTCTTTATCTTCAAGTTTTGTGCTGAGCTGGCAGCATTCAGTCTCAGAGATATTCATATAGTTACACTAGATTTTCATACAACTAGAAAAATTGTATTTGTCTTAATTTTTAAAAATAAAACATGGGATTTACTGTGCTTAACTATACTAGCAGTTTACTACAACATGCTTGTTTCGTGGATATCTAACCTCACATTACCTTCGTATCAGCAGCAGAATTTATTTAGTAAATGTCTCAGCACCATTTATCCATTTCTTTTCAAGTTTTTCACAAATATAGACTTGAAAACTAAGCAAACGTGTTATTCATAGGATTGGAAATTAACACCGGCTAAAGGCCCAGATCCTAAAATATACAGTGTAACTGTGACTCATCGAGTCTTTCACTTTTTTGACACTTTCGACAGTTTCTCGGCTGCTTTTCCATCAGTTTATTGTATTACGAAACGGAGGAGAGATTAGACTCTCTTCCAGAGATGCTGATCCTCTTGCTAACATGGCCTGTTAATAAAATCATCACTTTTCTGCCAAGGATAGAAATATTTAACACAGTCTTGCATCATGCGAGAAATAACTAAAAAGCCTAAAACTGAGCTTAAACATTTTAACTGTCTGCAAGATCCCATATGATTCCCTTTTGTATGTATGGATTTGGAGGTACATTCCCTTCTTGCATGTCTCTTATTTCATTAGAAGACAAAAGTTCAGCTCCTTCTTGTGCCCAAACTATTATCCTGAGAGGTATTCGGTATGGACTCAAGAACTCTTGTGTCTTCATCACATATTTGTCTGAACCATTTCCATTTTTGCTGCTTCCTTGTTCTTCAGTTTGCTTATTATATTTTATACCTCATTTGGTCTGTTTCTGCTTCTCAGCTGTATTCCCTCAGTCACTTGGCTCATAAAGCAGGGGTTCACTGAAGAAGAGTGCAACATTTTCCTGAGGCTCACTGTCTGGACAGTGGATGCAGAGCCCAAGTCAAAAGTGTCATGTGAAGTGAATTTCTCACCGGTTCAACGTGTATCAGTTCTCATGGATTTCTGCCTTTTCTGTGCTATGTGTACCATGTATATGCAAAATCACTTGGGGCTCAAAGCTCACAAGAGAAGACTTCAGAAAGTACTGCAGGGAGAAATGGGTCTATTGAGGGATGATTTCCAAGTATTATTTTGTCACTATCATGAATTAAATATTTTGTTTTAGCTGACTTGCGGGTGCTCATTATGCACCGCACATTTCAGATAAAAATTACTGCTGGCTATATGAAAGTTTAATTTGGTTCATCCAGCTAATTGCTGTGTGATTGATTATATAATTACAGAGTGTTTGTTCCGTGGCTGTTACAGTCACATAATTCTGGTTTTAATTCCCCAAACTGCGGTGATGCAGTGTGTTTCACAGCTGTCGGTCTGCAGCGTATCGTGCTGTTAAAACTCTGTTTGTGTTCGTGGTGCTAAGTACACGGCCTTCATGTTGCAGGGTTGTATTTTCTCCTCAGTCTCATATTCCCTGATATTTGTACTGCTCCTCTGAGATTACACAATGCAGAGAGAGAGAGAGAGAGAGAGAGATGCTCTAGTTTCTCTCTGTAGCCTTAAATTCAGCAAACAGCAAATTCTCGACAAATAACGCTCCCGGTCTTAAAAAGAAGATTGATCTAGTTCAGGCGCATCAATTTTTAACTTTATCTCTCATTAGTAAAACATTAAATGAAAGAATCGTGTAGCCACGTCATGTCATCGTCTCTGCTGATATTCCTTCAGGTCAGATTGCAGTGAGAACAAATTTATCCACTGAGAATCTGATTCTGCTATTTGTGAACAAGTGTTTTCATGAGAGAGAGCTGAAAAGAAACTGGATCTGTTCTCCCTCTATGGAGGGGGGAGGCTGCTGTCACCCTGACTGAGGGAGGTAAAATGTTGATAAACAGCCCAGGTGAGGAAGTAATTGGATTATGAGATAGATCATCTCTCTGCAGCATGATGGGACACTTTGGGCAAACACTGAGTCTATGCGTGCATGAGGAACGGATGAAGCGGGGGTATGAAAAACACACTCATAGTACTGCAATAACACATATATATATATATATATATATATGTTACTGTGCAGAGCATTGTGTGCTGATTGCTCTCACCTCAGGGTACCAAGCAAATCCACTTTTGGCACCATATCTTATCCTAAGCTGTTTTCACACATGCAGTGCAGCCCTCAACTTTTCTAGATGTTGCACGTAACGAATGCAAAGACTGCAAATATCAGATGTGTCCAGATTGTACATTAAACAGCCTTTAACCTGCCAGCTACTTAGTAGGAGAACAGTGCAGGCAATAATACACAGTCAGTAACTGATCATCCTGCATCCTGTGCCTCCTGCATGCTCCTGCTGAGGCAACTCCCTTACCTAAACCAAACAGAGCATTTCCAGAAGGCTGACACGAACTAACTTCTCCTGTGTGCTCCATGTGAGAATAGACAATGTTTGACTAGATTTGATATTTTTAAGGAGGTCATATCTGGGGGAAAAAAAAAAAATCTGCAGTGTGGCCATTTCAGTGTCACATACTCTCAAGTTTTCCTGACTGTGGCACCCTGTGTGAACTGTAGCCTCAGTTTCCTGTTCTTAGCTGACAGAAGTGGCATCCAGTGTGGTCTTCTGCTGCTGTAGCACTTGTGCTTCAAGGTTCAATGTGTTGTGCGTTCACAGATGCTCTTCTGCATACTTTGGTTGTAACAAGTGTTTTTCTTTTCAGTTACTGTTAAATTTAACTGAAGATTTATAATAAATACTGAGTGAAAACAAAATTACCAATAATGTTCTGTAATATTGCTGTCAATTACTGTAAAATAAATGCATCTCTACTACAAGGAGAATTTATTTTTTAACAGAAAACAACTGATTGTAATCTACGACATGCTCTTGTATTCTGCTCAATCCTGCAGCCTGTTACAGTGTGTGTGATACTATCTTATATTACAACCAAAACACTAAGAAGTCTAAATAAAGAAAAAAATTATTTGCTTTTTCTGATAAGAGGCTCACTTGCTCTTTACCCACATCATGTTTTCCAAAGAAAACACTGATAATGTGTTTTTCTTCCATAAATTGAATTAAATAAATGTTCAGCCGCTCTTCCTAACCGAATCATTTCACCTTGTGTGAAACTGTGTTGATAATAGTCTTCACATATATATTTCACTTGTCCTTTTTGGTGTGATTAGCTGAACAATGTGGCCATTAAAGTGAACCCCTGTGGTATTATCATCACCAGCCACTCAAATGAGTCGCACTTAAACAAGAAGTGGCTGATAATAATGGTGAAATGGAGCACTCAGTTAGCTGCTGGCATTAGGATTGGAGGCTCACATTAACTTGTTGAACTCTGTTTAGTAAAATGACATTTTTGAACTTAAACCCTTGAGAGTGATTAAAACCATGAGGAAGCACAAATATTTCACTCAAGCGTGATTGTTATCAAAAACCACTGAGATTAATACTCTGCTAATATTCTTCTACATCAGCCTCCACTGAAATGGCTGCTAAAGGGATCTGCTTTTTAATTATTTGCAGGAAGAATTTCCCATTCAGCCACAAAAGGATTCCAGTTGTTCCAAAATTTGTTCGGTGGGAGTGGAAGGGGATTTAATGCATGCCAAAAATGAAATGTCAGAAAGTTGGAGGATTCTCTAAATTATACTGAGTATACACTCACAAGCCACTTTAGGTGCATTAGGTGCACCTTGGTGGTACCAGGTTGGACCCCCTTTTGCCTTCAGAGCTGCCTTAATTTTTCATGGCACAGATTCAACAAAGTGCTGGAAACATTGTCAGCTGCACATCCATGATGTGAATCTCCAGTTTCACCGCATCCCAAATGTACTCTATTGGACTGAGATCTGGTGACTGTGGAGGCCATTTGAATACAGAGAACTCACTGTCATGTTCAAGAAACCAGTTTGAGATGATCTGAGCTTAGTGACGTGGAGCATTATCCTGCTTGAAGCAGCCATCAGAAGATGGGTACACTGTGCTCATAAATGGATGGACATTATTAGCAACAACACTCAGGTAGGCTGTGGCATATAAACGATGCTCAGTTGGTACTAAGGGGACCAAAATGTGCCAAGAAAATATCCCTCACACTATTACACCACCAGCCTGAACTGTTGATACAAGGCAGGATGGATCCATCCTTAATGTTGTTTACACCAAATTCTGACCCTACTTCCACATTTCACAACTGTGTTAAGATAAGTGACCATCATCTGTTCAAGCACATGCAGCCCTTCAGCTCTGTCTTGTGCTCCTCAGGCAGCTATTGGTCGTTGCTATGTTTACTTGAAGGATTATGTACTACTCAGTTATTGTACAAACTGTTATTTGTACAAACAGTTATTGCTACAAACTGTTTTGCTGAAATCTTAAAAGCTTTGCAGTTTTTGTCCAACAACAGTTTGTAGCATCACTTGTAGTAGAGTAGCCAATGAATTATTATGCTTGATTTTTCCTTATTGCATCACCTTTTCAAACAACACCCATTGCCCTCCACCCAGCAAGCTGCAAAACAACTCAGCACCTCAGCTCTCCCCCTGGTTAGAGTGAAATAAAAAAGCTTTCAGGCAGCTTTGGAACATTTATTAATCTGCGTTGAGAAAGTCTCTTTGTACTCTCTGAGGTCAGAGGGTGGCTTCATATTTTTCATCTTCTTGCTCAAGTGCACCTCTGCCATTCAATCTGAGCTTCTTAGTAAAGACCCCAAACATCTGAGAACCCCTTTTGCACACTCTACAGTGCATTTTTTAAAAGTTTCAAAGTACTATTATCCTCAGCTTTAACAAACATGCAGTTTCACGTCTTCTTCACTGCTACAGCTACAGCTCACTGACACAGCTTGTCAAGTCATCGGATGATCAACGTTTCCTTTCTTGTCAGGGTGTCAGTAGAAGCCGTTAGCAATGTAGCACTTCATCACCACACCTCTGTTAATTATCAGAGGATGTTAAGTTGTGGGGATACACAGATAAACAGCCCGCTGAAGTCACACCCAGTGGTTAAGCTGCCACTGTACTCAACAAAGAAAAAAGCTTGAAGCATACATACAGGCTGTGCATACTTCCCAGGTTTAGTTAACTACTTGTGTGTATCCAACTTCTGCAATTACTGATGCATTACAGCGGTGACATGCTTACTTTGAACTTCAAAATAAAACTCACTAACTAACTGCTCATTTTCCACATGCTCTTACTTTCTTTCATCTCTTTAAATTGAGTCCAAATAAACAATAATGTGCAGAAATACATAATATACAGTATGTGTGTATGCGCAAATGAGTCTCCCCACCACAGTTTGAACAACATATTTTGTGTGTGTGTGTGTGTGTGTGTGTGTGTGTGTGGCAACAGACTCATCCACCACCTCCACCAGGTTAAATTGAGGCTGCCAGTGCCTAAGTATTGTCGCTGTTTCTCTCCATCCAGCTGTATTGATCTTTCCTCCTCAGGGCGGCTATCTCAAATTAGCAAATAGATCACAGCACCTTGAGAAGCAATTAATTTGGCCTCGGAGGATCTCTTTGTTCTGTGTGTTGGAGCATGTGGGGATATAGATAAAGGAGCTAATGTGGGTTATTATCAGCTGCTTAGAAGAAATTGATTCACATGGTTCACCAGAGCTCAGAGCAAATGAGCTGTTTGGTGCAGCAGAACATCCAGAAAAATGAGGATGCAGGAAGAGGCGTAATACATGAACAGCTAAAACGCCAAGCATGTCAGGGCAGCATGATGAATTTGAAAGAGTTCTGCAAATGTGTTTTCAGGTAATGTAGCTGGTAAGGGTAAAGCTGGGCAGCGATATGCCCAACGGCAAACACGAGGTCACCAACATCTACATACTGTACCAGTGATAACAGTTACTGCACACACTGTCCTAAAAAGAGATCTAATCAGACCAATAAGTGGTCTGTGTGAAACGTTTGTGAATCTATTCCAAACTGAACTTACCATATAAACAGCATTCAACCAGCCACCAGACTCTAAATATTTTTACTATTAATTATCATGGGGACATTTTTATTGAATTAATCAAGTACAGTCCTGTGAAAAACTAAGTACAGCCTTACTGCTTCCATAGGAATTAAGAGGGCAAGTAGCAGCTAGGTGCTGCTAATCAAATTCACTTGATTAACTGATCATCAGCAAGTGTGAGCACCTCTATATAAGCAGAAGTTTTGGCAGTTTGCTGGTCTGGAGCGTTCAGGTGTGTTTTAACACAGCGACACAAAGGACTGAATGTTTCAGCAAATTCACCCAAAGGTCAGACATCTCCATTTTGTCGAGACCAAAATGGAGATGTCTGACTACAATGCACAGTGCCACATTTGGTGAAGTCAGCAAAAACACATCTGTCTGACATTTAAAGCTTGGCCTAAACTGGGTCATGCAACAGGACAATGATCCCAAGAACAGCAGCAAATCTACAACAAGAATGGCTGAAAAAGAATAGAATCAAGGTGCTGCAATGGCCCAGTCAAAGTCCAGACCTCAACCTGACTGAAATACTGTGGTGGGTCCTTAAAAGAGCTGTACATAAACAAATGTCCAGAAAGCCCAAATGAACTGAAGCAACGTTATAAAGAAGAGTGGGCTGAAATTCCTCCACAACGATGTGAGAGACTGATAAAGTCAAACAGAAAATGATTACTGCAAGTTATTGCTGCTGAAAGTGATTCTACAAGCTACTGAATCATGGGGTGTTTTTAGTTTTCACAGGAATATATGTAGTCCTGTGAAAACTAAGTGCACTCAAAGAAGTAAAGTTTCTTTTTCACAAAACTGTATGTAATCTAAACAGTTTTGGAACACATTCCAGATGATCTACCCAGAATCAGAAATTTTCAGACAAAAATGACCAAATCTTCACAGTTGAGCAGGCAGGACCATTCAGTGTAATTTTTCTCTTGATTATTATTGATAAAAAAAAAAAGTCACATAAATTTCTGAGAAGAAAAATCTAAACTTGCCACTTTTTAGAGATAATAAAGATAATAATGTTCACTTTTAATTGACTCAGTCACAGAAGTATTGCTTTGACTATGTATATACTGAGGTTTTAGCTTGTGGTGCCATTGAGCTTCACTGCATTATACTGAAAGGTTATTCTAATATTTTGTCCACCCCATTTACAAATACGAGAAGGTTTGAATTCTAGAAGCTGAGGCAGCCCAGCATAATATCACATGTACCTACAGTCTTGGAAAGTTTTATATTGCAGATTTTAGCTCATTGTGTCTAGTCCTGTTGTGCTTTGCTTGAGCACATTTTGTGCAGCCTGGATGGAGACATTTAGCATGGGAGAAAGAAATCAGGAGTGACACATGAAAAAGGTCACGAGCCGGAACTTAATGCTGCCTGCAATAAGGCAGCATTGCTGTTCTCTAAAGGTTGATAAACTCAATCCCCAGTGCCATCTGAGTGCAGATAAGAGCAGCAGACTGTGCAACGACTGCCGAGCAGCTCGCTTGGACTATTGGGACTGCTGAGCTTCAGAACAGGGAAAGTTTGAGAGAAGCATTGCTTGTAAAAACCTGAGAGAGATTATCACTAATGAGCTGTGACTTGCTTGTGGAGAGAGTGGACTGTTAATGATGCCTTGTTGTTCTGCTGCTTCTCACACATACTTAACGTTCACATGCTCGCATCTTTATGCACTGAGGGTATTTGGCGTGAGCATCCTCCCCCTGCCTCTGTTCACCCTCTCTCCTCACTGAGTTTTTTGTTTTCAGCTGGCTTTAATAAAACTGTATCTAAACACATTCATATTAGACAGCTGGTGCCACAGATACCTGAAGTTGTTTCAGCGAAATTGCTTAAAAGAAAAAAAAAAAAAAAGAGGCAGCAGGATTAGAGACATTCTTAAGAAGGCTCTGAAAGCCAAGCAAATACAACACAGTGTGAGACAGCGAGCGTCATAAACGTGGCTTTGTCCCTTTTCACCTTCAGCATCCATGCCTCAGTGTTTTCTCCAAATATGATCAATTATTGATGGGGGAAACCAGCATGAAGGAGGCTGTCAGGGTGCATTTTTGTCTTTGCTGCATGATGGGGGAAACCATACTTTGGGACAAAGTGCAAGTGCGTCCATGCTGTGAGAGTGAAAAATATAAGAAGGGATGAAGGAAATGCAGTCCCTCAACAATTTACTGGAAACAAAGAGTCAAAAATTTAATAAAAGGTAAGAGCAGAGATGAGGATATAAACAGGGAAGCTGAGTCAGAGAGCAATAAAAGAAGAGGCTGAGTAGCGAAGGAAAGGAAAATGATGAGTCGAGCTTGGACTGCTTATAAAATGTCTTGTCCTCCACAGTGCTTTAAGGGCCCGCTCCGAGAGCCCATTAAAACAGAAGCTGACTACTCTGTTGACATTTTGTGATTTGGATGTAAAAATTGATGTGAGACTAAAAAAAGGTGCTCAGGCAGTGCAAAGGACGGCCCTGAAAAGCACATTTGGGTGTTTTTGTTCTGTTTCTTCCTGTTGATGTTTTGCCTGTTATTTATTTTCTCCATTATCTCAGTTTTTCACAGACCCCTGTGCCAGCAGCCCCTGTCTCCATGGAAACTGCAGCCGGCGCGATGGCGGTGAGGAGGTGGAGCCGGCCTACACCTGCGAGTGCGCCGAAGGCTACGAGGGGGAGAGGTGCGATCAGATCCTGTTGGACCTGCCGGCTGCAGACTGGGACCCTGCCACCCCCTCCGCTCCGGAGCTGGCTACCCCCGTCGCCTCCACGACCACAGCCGCCACTCAGCCGCCGCAACCAACCACCATCCCCTCCACCACAACACCGGCTCCTCCCACCCTGCAGCCATGGCAACCCAAACCTGGACAGAGGTTGCTGGTAGTACCATGGGAGGCAGACAGGGTGAGATAACTTCTACACTAGATTTAAGCCGCTGTAAGCTTAAATTAAAAAGAAAAAAAAAAAAAAAAAACACACAGATTTTATGCTGTGTGTTTCAGGTGACCGAGGGTCTGCATTGTGTGAGTCCTGATCTTTGTGAGCTGACATCAGGAACTCTGACTCTGTCTCTGGAGGTGCCTGAAGAGACGGCTGTAAAGTAAGAGTACCATCAAGTACCTTTTATATTTATATATATCATATTTACTCACTGCTGTCCCTTTAGAGCAAGCTCCGATTAACCAGAAACACAACCCCAGGGCAAGATCTACCTGTGGGGCCTTATTTATTCATCTCGCTCTGTTTCCGCTGTATCTGTTTCCGCTGGTTTCTTCTAACTACTCGAGAGATGCAGTTTGCTCAGCAGACAGAATGACAGCTTAATTAAATTTTCCCAACAGAGATTCAGAGACCAAACAAATCTTCTATTTGGGAATACGAACCTGGAACATGTTTGTGTGGGAGCTTCTTTAAATATAGTGAATGCACACACATTCATTCAACTGAAATGAAACAGGTAGTAAAATGACAGTTTGACACCAGTATTGTGTTTTAGTCACATGTGATTGCTGGCAAATTGCTCCAAACTAATATTAACACAGTGAACAGGGACTATGGTCCCTGGGGCCGCTATTCACTCTGCCATTTTGGTAATTCAGCCTTTAATGAATAGACCGTCAGAGAGTTGTTGAAAGATGGTTCTGCGAAGTCTTGTAGTTCAGTGAATTGCAATGGAAACAGTTGTGACAGAATAGAGTCCTGTAGTTGGTAGTTAGGCACGAATTTCACACACACTCTGCTGCAATTTTGACCTGCTGGGATCTGACAGATGAAATGCTTACCACTATTATTAGTTTCTTTCATATAATTGTTTACACCTATGTACTGTCGACTGTTTAAGGGCAACATTAAACTGAAGTAGAACTGCAATTTCAAAAAACCTCCTAATATTGGCATATCAGCTGATATCTTTATATTTTATACTAATATAAACTCACCAGACTCTTTATTAGGTACACCTTGCTAGTATCAGGTTGGAACCCCTTTGGAACTACCTTAATTCCTCTTCCAGACTACTCTGTTTTTAAATTACTAATAGATGCAGAGTCTTTTGTAGTGTTGTAAACACACGAAGGCAGGACTTCATGGCATAGATTCAACAAGGTGCTGGAAACATTCCTCAGAGATTTTGGTCCATATTGACACGATAGCATCACACAGTTGCTGCAGATTTGTTGACTGCACATCCATGATGAGAATCTCCTGTTCCACCAGATACCAAAGGTGTTTTATTGGATTGAGATCTGGTGACTGGAGACCATTTGAGTCCAGTGAACTCATTGTCATGTTCAAAAAAACAGTTTGAGATGATTTGAGCTTTGTGACATGGTGTGTTATCTTGCTGGCAGTAACTATTAAAAGTAAATTTGGTCAGCAAAAATACTCATGCAGGCTGTGGCATTTAAACAATGCTCATTTTGTACTAAGAGGTCCAAAGTGTGCCAAGAAAATACCTCCCACACCATCACACTACCACCACCAGCCTAAACTGTTGATAGAAGACAGGTTGGATCCATGCTTTCATGTTTTTTAGTCCAACTTCTGACCCTAGAATCCAAATGTCACAGCAGAAATCAAGTCTCATCAGACCAGGCAACGTTTTTCTGATCTTCTGTTGCCCAATCTTGATGAGCCTGTGTGAATTGTAGCCTCAGTTTCCTGTTCTTAGCTGACAAGAGTGGCACCCGGTGTGGTCTTGTGCTGCTGCAGCCCATCTGCTTCAAGGTTCTACGTGTTGTGTCTACCACTTCGTGGCTGAGTTGTTGTCGTTCCCAATCACTTCCACTTTGTTATAATATCACTAACAGTTGACTGTGGAATATTTAGTAGTGAGGAAATTTCATGACTGGACTTGTTGCACAGGTGGCATCCTATCACTGTACCATGCTGGAATTCACTGAGTTCCTGAGAGCGACCCATTCTTTCACAAATGTTTGTAGAAGCAGTCTGCATGTCTAGGTGCTTGATTTTATACACCTGTGGCCATGGAAGTGATTGGAACACCTGAATTCAATGATTTGGATGGGTGAGTGAATACTTTTGGCAATATAGGGTATGTTCTGCTTATGGTGTGGAACATGATATCAGACATAATGCCTGTAAGAGTGCTGTCCTGATTTGTAGAACCAAAGAAAACAAACATCTAAGATTTGCTGATTTGAAGGTGTCTGATAATAATCTCACTGTCTGTAATAAGGTCACATATCTTG
>VUQS01049209.1:0-10177 GCA_015108495.1 Heterochromis multidens | reverse complement strand
AGTTGGTACATTTACCATGGTGTAGAATCTCCTCTTCTTTTCAGAACAGTCTGAAGATGTCTGGGCATCAAGGTTATGAGTTTCTGGAGTTTTGGTGTTGGAATTTGGTCCCATTCTTGCCTGATATAGGTTTCCAGCTGCTGAAGAGTTCGTGGTCATCTTTGACGTATTTTCCGTTTAATGATGCGCCAAATATTCTCTATAGGTGAAAGATCTGGACTGCAGGCAGGCCAACAAGAATGTCAAATTTGGACTTGTCTGACCACAGAATACTTTCCCACTTTGAAACAGTCCATTTCAAATGAGTCTTAGCCCACAGGACACGACGGCGCTTCTGGACCATGTTCAAATATGGCTTCCTTTTTGCATGATAGAGCTTTAGTTGGCATCTGCAGATGGCACAGCGGATTGTGTTAACCAACAGTGGCTTCTGGAAGTATTCCTGGGCCCATTTAGTAATGTCATTGACACAATCATGCCGATGAGTGATGCAGTGTCATCTGAGGACCCGAAAACCACAGGCATCCAATAAAGTTCTTCGGCCTTGTCCCTTAGGCACAGAGATATCTCCAGTTTCTCTGAATCTTTTCATGATGTTATGCACTGTAGATGATGAGAGTTGCAAAGCCTTTGCAATTTGACATTGAGGAACATTGTTTCTGTAATATTTCACAATCTTTTTACGCACTCTTTCACAGATTGGAGAGCCTCTGCCCATCTTTACTTCTGAGAGACTCTGCCTCTCTGACCCTTTCATAGCTAATCATGGTACAGACCTGATATCAATTTACTTAATTAATTGCTAGATCTGCAGTTTAGAATTGGCTTCAAGAGACCTTCCTAACTTAAAAATAAATCTACAATTCTCCTTCTTAGATCTTCACTGAGTTCCTTGGATTTTCCCATTGTTCTGAGTATTGGTCAATCCAATGACCACTGTCAAACAAATATTTTTTATGCTGGAAAAAAAATACCATTTGCAGGTCCTGGATCATATAACCCAGTGTTTTGTGTTCTTGGACCTTTAAGTTCTGATTATTATTAATTGTCTTCAGTTTGATTCTTAGTTTGCTTATTGTCTTTTCAGCCTTGTGCTTTTTGTTCCAGTTACGGCTGTGTTTATTGTATTCCTTCTTTCAGTTTACCCTGCCTCCTCTGTGTTCCCCGTGTCTAGTTAAGTCTCCGTCTCCATTTCAGGTGTTCCTATGTTCTGTTTTTCTTATTTAATTTTGATAGTCTCTTATCTCGTGTTCATTGTATTTAGATTTGCTTTCCTTGTCTTGTTATCTCTGATTAGTTTCAGCTGTGTACCCTGGTATTTCCCATTTCCCTAATTACATTGTGTGTATTTATATCCTCTGTTTCCCCTCAGTTCTTTGTTGTGTCATACTTTGTCTGCCTGCGAGTTTTCCCTCGTGTATCACCTGTTTGGATTTACGGCCTTTGTTTTCTTCCGCCTTCTGGACTTCTGCTACACCAAAATAAAGGTTTGTTTTTGGTTTATTAACTGCGTCCCACAAGTTTGCATTTAGGTCCAGAAATCTACACAATCCCTCACATGACAATATCAATTTAAGACATTGTAGAACCTTCAGCACCACTTATTAAAAGATTTAAGTGAGTGTATGTGTATATTTGAACCTGTATGTATACCTTTGACCCTGTTTGGATTAGAGAAAATCCAAAATACATTCATACTTGTGCACCCAATTCTTTGTTTTTAAAGTCATGTAAAGTCATGTATGAGGTATAATCATTAGACCCCGGAAAAAGGATAGTTCAAAGAAGTCGTTAAAAGCTCAAAACTACCATGACATTCATGCCCATGATGAGTGTATGTAAACTTCTTATTTACGTCTACTATTTATTATTTACGAGTCTTATTTATGTTAATTTTTCTAGGATGTTCCATTGAGATCAAAATCTCTTTTACAAGAGAGACAAGGCCAAGGTAGCAGCAATACAAACTCAAACTTAAAAAGCATCAAAAAACGCAGCATATACAATATGATATACAAAATACTTATGGCATCTCAATAAAAACAACCACATGCCTCCTTCACCACAGTCTTCATGATGCCTGTGTTTAAATTTAGATATTTCTGCAAAGTATGCCATGTTGTTGCCAGTCTTATAGATGACTAAAAGCACTTCTGCACCACAATCAACATGTACCTGTTTACGTACATTCATGGGCATGCTGCATTTCATGGATCCACAATGTGATGCACAAACCATGAGCTACCACAGAGGGTCCAGCCACAAAACTACTATATAGGTAATGTAAAAACTAAATCAACAGAAAGGTGTAAAGTTAAATCTATAAAAAGGTGGCGCTGTGATGCAGTGGGTTTTCTGTGTGCCTGAATGGGAGTCCTCCGCCAGTCCAAAGAGTGTGTAATTGTTCTGATGAACCGCCCAGGGTGTACCCTGCCACTCGCCCAACGTCAGCTGGCTTCAGCCCCCTGTCAGCATGATTTGGAGCTGCAGTTAAGAAGATAGCTGGATGGATATTTTCTTTCTGAGATTTCTTCAGCCATCCACAGCCCAGTTTCATGGCAAAATGTGAAATATTCACAAAAATGTAATCGCTCTATTACACGAATTGTCCTTTTTTTCCCCATCCCAGTCAGCGTGATTTTGAAACTGATGTATTTTTAAATTTATTTTTTGGAAGGATGTTTCGTGCCTGCATCATGCATATTTTTAAAGTGTTGTCTGAGGATGTAAGTTACTCAAGCATCACTTAAGGCAAACAAGACATTGGAGCTACAAAAAAATGCTGTAAGCATTGTATTTTAACCCAAACTACAAACTTTTCCTATCCCTAAGGTTGAGGTTTGGAAAATAAAACAACAAATGAAATCATAACTGAAGTGTAAAAGTAATAAAAAAGGAAATGATCAGTTCCATATGTCTGGTGTAAGGTGTGAAATGACTTACCACCTCTCTACCCTCTAAATGCAGACTTTTCACCCTTAAAAAGTGGAAAAACGTACTTTGTGTACATGCACACAAATCTATGAAATCAAGTTGATAAACTAAGATAAAAAGCTGAAAGACCATGCTGATCCATCCCAACAGAATGGAGACAACTGGTATGTGTCACCTATGCTGCCTACAGCATTTCCTCACTTACCTCTTTTGGTTTTATGTAATATGTTTTTGAATTATCTGGCTCAGACAATTCTGTCTCCAACCCAACACAATGAAGATTAATGGAATTTGCTTTTAGTGGTTAAAAACAATGAGAATTCAACACCAACAACTCTTTCCAAAAACAATCTCCTGGCTGCTCTGGATAATCTTCAATCTTTGTTGTGAAGAGTTTTCACTGGAATACTTTCTACTGAAGAAAGCCCCATGAAAACAGCAAGCATTGTCTGAATATGGCTGCTTTTAAAGTAGTCTTGTTTTTTTTATTATTATAAAAATAAATATATTATTGTATTTCTGTTTTATATTATCCATAAAAACACCAATTATACCATATAATTATAATTAGCTCATCATTTATTGGTATGGTATAAGTACTGTAAAATAATTATAAAACAGGAAATTAGACTAAAACACAAGCTAAAGCAGACACAGATGATCTCAAACAGTAAGAACATGAACAAGTCACTGCTTACACTTAAAAAGATAAAATAATAAGTCTCAAATCAAGCTAAATTAAAGTAGTATGTTAAAAGCAGCTTTAGGGGCATCAGTTGGAAAAAGTTCAGCCTGGATTTAATAACCATTGGGAGCATCTGGACAGATGATCCAGCCTATTCTCATCCCCAGGGCATCAATTTACCACTTTGTTAAAGACACTGACGTTGTTAATTTATGCACAAGGTGTCCTTTGGCATGTGCAACACTGGGTTATGGCATAAATGAGAGTGAGTGACCATTTGTCAGCAAGCAGGATTATTGATGTGAAGATGTGTGTTTTAACTTGAACCATGTTCTTTCCCTAACCTCAATCAAGTAGTTAATTTTGTGCTTACACCTTACCAGTGAATCGAAGTGAAAGTAAAAGATGGAGGAAAAAAAGAAACCGCAAAACACAAAGGGTTCCAGGAAGGAATCAAACCACGGTCTCTTGTTTGTTAAACCTGGAAAGTATGCCAAATATACCGGTTCAACCCGAAGCTACATGCACACTGTAAGTGATTCACAGGAACATTATAACCAGAGACCATAAAAAGTCAAGGACATTCAGTGACTTTGTGTGACAACGGGTGAAACAACCCCTAGTACGCAAAATGAATAGGAACCAAGCTAAAACCTTTTTTTCAAACCCCAAAGGAGTGGTTTTCTTGCATGGGCTGTTGTTGGTCCTTCTGCCAGCCATGGAAAAGAGCAAAGTTATAACATACAAAGAGCAAAATGAGTTTTAGAAACAATTAAAAGTGTCCACTGCCGCCACTGCCTGTTCTTTTCATTTTTTTCTTATTTATTTATTTCATGTATTTATTTATTTATTTATTTATTTTGCACTTCTCCCATTTATGGTGAACTCTATGGCTCCCTTTCCTGTTCCGGCCCAGCACTCAACCTACACCCAGCATCATCCACGTTGAGCTACGTGGTGTTGCTTTTTTGGAGGACTGCACACAAGCAGGTAGGTGGTTACCCCTCTGTGTAGGCAAATACAGACACAAACGCAGTACCATAAATCCACCTTAATGGGCAATGCAGGAGGCACCTGACAAAGTGGCATTAAAGAACGTGTCAGGATGAGAATCTGATCTGTCTGAAACGGAGAAATGCGGGAGTTTTGCAAAATATGAAGGAGCCTTCCCATTTTAGGATTTTAGGAAACAATCAATCATAAAATCAATCGTAAAACCAACAGGTAACCAATGAGGAGTGGCTAAAAGGGGAGTTATATAATCTTCTTTACTACTCTGTTAAAAACTCAAAAACTGCTCGAATTTGGACCAGTTGAAAGCTTTCAGTGAAGACGTATTAAGATCAGCATAGAGAGAGTTACAGCAGTCTAGTCTAGATCAAATAAAAGCATGCATGACTACCTGCAGGTCTTCATCACTGAAAGTATTTTGTCTCTTTCAACGTTGGTGTCCACCAGTTTTACTAACTCTATGGTTCCGCCTTCCCACAGGCTTTCAGAACCATGGCTCTCACCCATGTCACCACTTAATGGCTGTACATCTGCCTGGCTCCCCATCCTTCACCTCACACTTCTGCACAGAGACAGATGGGTAGACATGGGGACAGACAGGCCAGGCGCCCCCAGCCAGCCAGCTAGTCATTCAGTCCTGGAAAGAAGGCCTTGATGATGGAGACCGCTGTATCCATTACACACACACACACATCGTCTTGATCCCATAGTATGGCACCAGCTACCAGGGGATTCCTTACCACTCACATGGATGCACAGTTACACATACAAACACATACTCACACATGTGCATCCAGAGCCCTCACATCCTCCAAACACTCAAAGAACTGATGGGGATACATCCACCTATCATCAGTCTGAGTCCTTCCAAAGGCACTTGGCTGTGCATATAGAGGCCTCTTATCAGTGGATAAACTGAAGCACATGTCAGTCAGAAATGTTTTTAATAATGAAGAGCCATATGTGTTTCTTTGTTTTTAAATTATACTTCTGGATTTGTTTTGTAGTTCTGGGAGAACTGTATGAATATTGTTATTGATTTTTTAGAACAATGAACAATATATTATGATTTCCAAAAATGAATAAAAGCTAAAAGGTGGAAGGCAAACTAATTAAATTTTAATAAACATTTCATTAAAATACCTGCATTCATCCCCATAAGAAGGTCGACTAGCTGCTTGTAATGTTGAACTGATAAGCAGCATCTTATATTTGTGAGGTTATATGTCTGTGGCCTAACATTTATGTACCAAAATTGATATCAGATGGCATAGAAGTGTAAAAAAAAATGCTGCGACAAACAAATGAACAATGTAGACATGTAAATAATCATGCCAGCTTTCATTTCACTGTGGAAGAGTGTGCCACATTGCTATCAGTTCATTCACAACTCCAGTTTACAATTTATATCATCTTAAGGCACTTTACTTTACAAGGTAGGCCTACAGACTTTAGAAAATCATAAAGAGAAGCCCTGTAAGCAAGCACATTGGCAACAGTGGGGAGAAAAAACTCTAGAAAAAGAAACCTCCAGCAGAACCAGGCTCAGGACATCACCCGAAATTTGTACTAGTGAAGCAAGCGGCATCTTTCAGGGCTGAAAAAGCTGCAGTTCCTAGAGTGGCCACTAGAGGCAAGTTCAAAAAGCGAGTCAGTTCCCATACACTCCAACGTTAAAAGCTCATTCCTTGGTTTTGGGCTCTATTGTTAGTTTCTCCCTTAATAAGAACTATAAGAGGGGGATTTTTTTTTTTTTTTTTGGAATAACTCCCATAACTGAGATTAACTGAGATCCCTGGTTTGAAACTGAAAGAAGAAACAAATTCATGACAGGGTTGTGTCAGGAAGGGCATCTCGTGTAAAAATCTCCCAAATCACATGTGTGGATCCATCCACTGTGCCAATGCCTCATGAATAAGGGAGCAGTTAAAAGAAGCAGTCTTTGTAAGGAGCTTCTGGTTAGAAACATGGACAGTTTTATAGGATGGTCGTAGCTTTCGGGGATGATAACTGTGGCTGCAAAAAGACTTCCTGTTCTATAGAAGTCTATAGGCCCTTTCCTAATGAGTTTATGGGCTCAGTCACTTGTTTCAGGTGAGACTGAATAAAACATTAAGTCCATTTGATACATTTTGGTCATTCAAAGTTTCAGCAAGGAGGATTATCCAGGATATGCTCATTTTGCAAAGTTTGCAGTTTCATAGTCAAATCCACTCCACAGTGATAATGCTAAACTTGAGCCTTCATAGCAGGACTTCACAAATCAATGGGTGTCCTCATGGTGGCTATGTTCATCTTTTATACCAGTTATGATTAAAGGCTTTGATGTCAGATCCAACTTGTCAGACATTTGTGTTCTCACATGCACCTTCATTAGTCCCGTTATGAAGTCTAGAAAGGTTTGGGGCTGCAGTGCATGTGTGAAACAAAGCTCAAGTACAGAATCACACAATTTACGCAATGAAGTGCAGTCAAAAGGTGTAACAAATAATGAAGTCAGTTGTTGTGTGGCTATCAAACTCTGGCCCAGTTTGTAATGGTGCATGGTGTTACGTTCAGCACTTTCAAACACAAACACATCCAAAAGAGGAAATGCCTGTCAACAAATGGGCCCAAAAGTGAAGTGACCACCATATAGTGTGCCCTATGGCATCACCTGTGACGATAATGGTGGGCGTTAGAGTTGTTAATTTCACTTCAGGACTCTTAGAGGAGAAAGCTCTCCTGCTGGGTCTGGAACATAACATTTGACACCACAGCCTGAGATGAGAAACAAACATTTGGCACTAAGGTCTGGCTTAACCAAACTGGGAGCTCTTCGGGACACAAGTGGAGGCTAATCTTGATAAGTAATAGAAACAGTACACACGTCAGGAGAAATTTGTCATGAACGCAGATTATATTTGACACGTGGTATCCCTCGACTCGGAAAGTATTTCGTGTTCTTGTCTTCTGGTGGTTCTGGGAGCAGCTCCTGCTGAATAAAGCTGTTTTAAATTCCATATTCTGCTGGCAATTATGTTGTTTTCTACCCGCAAGTAATGCCTTTGTCGTCTAGGTATCTGTTTTGATTAGCCATCCTGTCAGAGCATGGGGATCAAAAGATCAATCTTCAAACCTGCTGCCAAAAGAAAATCTTAGCTAGAATCTGGCATTACTCATGGTGGATATATCTCCAAATAAGCAGACAGCATTCATCCCCCAAAAATTCATATGGTTTATATAAACCTCCACAAGAATTTTATAGGATTTATAGAATATTTTTTAAGAGAAGGTACCGCCTATCAATGCTTAGTGCTCATTACTTATAATTATAAAATACTTTTGTCTAAATCAGACATATTTAAGATTGCACTGAAATCAAGTTGAAATAAAGCATGTCAATATCACTGATTACTTTTGATTTTACATAGATGTGTCATCTTTACATGGCACTGCACAAATTCATTTTATGCTATATATTCAGTCACTTCACATTATTATCACCAGGCAGCATTCCTCTGTCTTTTCATGATGTAACATGCTCCCAGCAGGTCTCAGAAACCACAAACTTAGTCACTGCATTCATTTCAAAGAATGATTAAGAAGGTAATAAATCTGTGGCCACAGCATGGACTTTTTCCAGAGAAAATGGAGTCTCTCAGGAACTGCTTGACCATAAGGAGCCAACATGTATGAGTGTGTGCCACACATGTTCAGGGAGACTGAGTATTAAGAGGACACAATGGTTTTTTTCTTTCTCCCACCGATACTGAGATTCATTTTTGTTTGGATGTCTTCATATATGTAGACTTTTAATGGCAGCAGTTTTGACAGATCTCGTGAGTCGCTACCTGTTTTAGCGGGTTCCCTGTCGGCCCACCTCAGACCAGGGGTTGAGGCCGCATGGTGGAACAGCGGCTGGGCCTGTTTACTCAGCTGTGGGGCTCCCCAGGTCCAGGGGAAAGAGAGGATGTGTTCAGGGTCTCATTAATCATGGCCACTTCGGAAGAGATAAACAGGCAAGGCCCAGCAGGGATGCTGCAGCTCCTGCCGCTGGTGGGGGGGAAGGGAAGGAGGAGAAGTGAACAGCGTGGAAGGAAAGGAGGAGGTGTGGTAGGGTAGGTAGAAGGCCAGAAGGCATGTGGATGGTGTGTGTGTGTGTGTGTGTGGGATTGGGGGGGGGGACTTGCACACTAGGGGATACACAATAACACTTGCGTTTTGGTTCCACATCTGCATGGCTGCACAGGTTTGTAAATCTACATTCCTTGTCTGGCCGGATGCAAACGCAGTGCTCGATGCAAGTGGATGAACCGGCAGACATTTCTTTAGACAGAGTTGCTCTGTTTTTCCCTTAGAACAAAATTACTTAAATTCTAAAAATGTTTTACATGGGTGACGTGTCAGCTTAGAGTGGATATACAATGTGCTTCACAGAAAAACAACATTAATTTATAGAAAAATCTAAGCATCTTTGTGCCTGTCTCCAAGCTTAGCTATAAAATAAAGGCAAAAAGGATTTTCTTTTTAAACAAAAAGCAAAACCAATCAAATGCATGGTAGAAATCAGATTTTTCCAGTCTGCTTTCATTGTGTACCAGCAGATGGGAGCGTAAAAACCATAATCCCCTTTGACAACGTTTTATTGGCTCCCTGGAACAGCCAGAAGGCCTGAGTCAGCTCATATTTGATAGAGATGCAATGGAGCAAGGCCATGCATGCAAATTAAAGTAATAAGTTTAAAGTTCTTAAAATAACCAGAAGCCAGTGCAGAGACAAACTGATATGATAAAATATGTGCATTTTTGTTTTAGCTAAAGTTGGCCCGCAATCTTTTTTAGAAAGACTAAACTCTGAAAATAAATGCATAAGGCTTTGGATCAGCCTTCAGCTGATCCAAAATGCTGCAGCGAGAGTACTGACAGGGACTACATTGGCTTCTCTTCATTGGCTCCCTGTTAAATCCAGAATTTAATTTAAAATCCTTCTCCTCACATGTAAGGTCTTGAATAATCAGTCCCCGTCTTATCTTAAAGAACTTATAGTACCATATCACCCCAATAGAGCACTTTGCTCTCAGACTGCTGGCTTACTTGTGATTCCTAGGATATTTAAAAGTAGAATGGGAGGCAGAGCCTTCAGCTTTCAGGCCCCTCTTCTGTGGAACCAGCTCCCAGTTTGGATTCGGGAGACAGACACCCTCTCTACTTTTAAGATTAGGCTTAAAACTTTCCTTTTTGATAAAGCTTATAGTTAGGGCTGGATCAGGTGACCCTGAATCCTCCCATATAGCCCTTTTCCACTACTACCTACTCGGGTCGGCTCGACTCGACTCGGGACGGTTTGAGGGGTTTTCCATTAGGTAGTAGTACCTGGTACCAGATACTTTTTTAGTACCTGCTTGGCTGGAGTTCCAAGTAATCCGAGGTGATCCAAAAATGTGACGTCAATGGACTGCATGTCACTGAATGGCCAGGGAGGGACGTCACTGGATGAGTCATTATAGCAACTCCTTCACAATTCAAACCCGCCACTTTTGAAACCCGGCAACAAGTGAAATGGCTA
>VUQS01049204.1:0-10930 GCA_015108495.1 Heterochromis multidens | reverse complement strand
ACAGACTTGGTGTAGCTTCCCCTGGGTATAACCTGTGGTATGAGGTCCGGTCAATAGCGTTGTCCTGCTCTAACTGCTTCAGACAATCTATCACCCTCTTCCTGTAACCACTACCTGGATCTCGTTTCAGGGGCTCATAAGTGTTTTTGTCACTGAGTAGTGACAAGATCTTCTCATGATAGTCTGTCTGGTTTAGCAAAACCGTGCACCTACCCTTGTCTGCCGGAAGGATGAAGATGTTGTTGTCCATACTAAGCGACGTGAGTGCCTTCCTCTCCTCCATACTGATGTTGGATGCTGGGGGTTTAGCATTGCTGAGACAGGCCGACACTTTCGTCCGCAGTTGTTCTGCTTCTACATCTGCCATGTTGTTGTTTCGGATTATGCAAATGTACTGTTTATAAGGTTGGGGAAACCTGCAGTCAGCTGAGACTGAAGAAGTTACCAGTTGGTAAACGAAACGTTTCTCCCACTAAAAAACGCCACGTCCAGATGAACAGATTCAACTTTTTGGCATTGATGTATTACTTCACTGAAATAACATAAATGATTAAAGTAAACTTAACCTGTTTCTTAGGAGTTATGTAACACAGTTGTGTGGAACCACTTGACATAACTTTGAAATAAAGTGTTCTATTCATGAACCACAATGCATATTCTTTTAATATTAGTGATTTATTTGAGTGAGTTTGAATTTGGCTGTATTTGTGTTGGATTTTATATTATTTGTGTTTTCCTAGTCATTGTTTCTATTAGAAACAATGAGTTAGAGTCAGAAAAAATTCCACTACTACAGACAATGATGTTGTATAAGTGATAACCTATCATGCAGGTGACACCAAGAGTGTAAAAAAGGTGTCAGAGCAAAGACAGACAGACAATGCATTGCACAAAAGTACAAAAGAGACTAACCTCAACTTCCTGTGGCAATTAAAAGCAGCAGTGAGGGAGAAAAAGAGAGTCATTGTTAGAGGCAAAAAAGACACTTTACAGTTTTCATTACAGGCTTCCATTTAGCATAGAAAGAGTGGGTAGGTTTATAACAGTTATGGCAGCAGTTAAACTGTCAGCCCTAATGCACGCTGATTGCAAATACATGCCTTAGTCTCACTCCTCTCCGGGGACAACATAAGACATTCACAAAGGATTATGAGCGCCTATTAACCGAGGATGATCAGCTGCCACTTCTATGAGCTGGCAGGGGTCCTGAACACTAAGGGCCCATTCTCTGGATGTTTACAAGCAAGTGCCAAAAGCCAGCTTCCTGTCAGCTCAGAAGTTATGGATAAGCCATGACATACAACATCAACCTTGGAAAAATACAGGCGAATTGGTGGGGGAATCTTCAAAGTCAACATACAGATGTGATTTAGATGGGGGTTTTTTATAGTTACAGCACACACACACACACAGAACACATTTACTAAGCGTAGCATTGACAACACAGACAGATATAGCTTCTGTAAAGTACAACCTTGACTTAAAAGGGGAGTGACTGCTTTCCTTTCATTCCATTTCACCGTCTTGGCTTCGGTCCAAGGGCATTACACATCAATACCCACCACAGCCTCTCCCTGTGTGTTTCATCATTCAGCGCTCTGCTGTGTTTGAGAGAAATATAGCACTGCATGGTTTATTTCAGCAGCTCAACCCTGTAAAATATACCTAATTCACACACCCACAGCCATACCTGTCTACTTAACAGAGCTGTGACAGCATCTTAATATATCACCACGGACATTTTACAGGCCTCACAAGGGCAAGCCAAAAAGCCAGAGAAAAGGCTTTAAAAGACTGAAGTAAGAATTCATCATCGGTCCACAGCAGGACTTTAGATTTCACCTTGGAGACAGTTTCTTTAAAGTAAATACTTTCCCTGTGGCAGGAAAATGTCCTGGTGCTACATATACGAGAGGCAATATCACTTTTTGCTATCCTCCAAATGGGCTGGATTTCTGCAATGAATCAGAAGACGAGAAAAAAAAGAAACTTATAATGTGTCGTGTGGATCGTAAACACCCCCACTGTTGTATAAAATGACTTTTTTCTTTTTCAGATCTGCATCTTTGCATGACATTTTGAAGGTTATAACTGAATCATTTAAGTTTCAGCTTGACACTGCAGCATAAACAGAGCAAAAATAACTACTAAGCACTTAAATTAGGCAGGTAATTGGGTTTTGCAAACACGTGGGAAGTATCTGAGTAGAATATCATAAAAAAACGCAGAAAACAACTGAACTAAGAATCCAAGACTGTCAGAGCATCACATGTAACAATTAATTAATTATTTTCAAGTCTGCTGCAATTACCCAGCTCACAGTGCTGCCAGGACCGATGGGAGCCCAACATAATGTCCTAAAGGCTGGAGTGCTTATCTTCTCTCAGCAGCAGTGTGACAGCAAGGACACCAAGCTGAGGCTGCCTTTAGTCCTTCACCAAGGTTGAGAGCTAATACTGTCCCACTGAATCCGAGCCAGGCCGCTGCTACAGTTCAGAGCAAGCTTAGATGAGAGGGAGGGAGGAGGGGAAAGATCAGGGAGCAAGAGGGTATGATATTCATGGTGGAGATCCCCTGAGTTATGTGATTCATATCACACAAACCACCTCTTCTGCCATTTGTCAACAAGGGTGTAATGCAGCCGGTGTAAAACAGAGCCAGGAGGCTAATGGAGCTTGACTATCCAGATGCTGCGACTGCTCCCCCTGGACTGCTCGCCGGTATTAGGCTGACAGCATTTGGCCGCAAGCCTGACTGCGTTCTCCTGAATAAACGTCTACCTCATGTCGCCCAAGCCTGTCTGCTGGGGACATAAATACCACTGCTAACCCTGAACCACCCAACCCCAGCATCACCACTGTGAGACACATGCACACTCGTGTCCTGAGCACTAACACCAAATTCTGCATTTGTGTTGCACTGGGTGACACGCATGCATACTCTCGTCCTGAGCTATGACACCAAACTTTGCATGGGAATCATGGGGGAGGGGCTGACCTGCATGTCTGTTGCTTTGCCAGGACATTGCTCTGCTTTTTTAGTATGTGAGTCAATTAGTCATCCTTCAGTACTGATGCTAGTAAAAATCCTATAAGAGATACCAAAAAAAAAAAGCCTAAGTAATGATGTTTGCAAATGTGATGTGCATGTAACATTTACAGTATGGCTAGTGTTAGGAAAAGATAGTCAGGACTAGGCAACTAAAAAAAGTCTAGCCTAGTCAAGCCTCCTGCACAAAAGTTATGCACACAGTTGTATATATATTCATCCAACAATTCTCACTTCTTCAGTAAGGGCACATTACTTTCTGTTTTGGCAGTTAACACTGGGACTGGCTAATGAAGAAAATCCATCCATCTTCTTAACCACTTATAGGTTGAAGTAAGGCTGGAACCCATCCAATATGTCACATGGTCCATCACAGGGCTGCTTCACCAAACATGATAAACCTAAGATAAAAATGGCAACAAGTGCTGAGAAGAAAGAGCTTGCCAGAACAAGACTGTCAGAAAGTGTGAAAACGAGAGAATCTCCCCAAAAAAAGCTATAAAGCAAAGCTAACAGACTGAGAAAATCATTGGATTTATTTGGATACATAGCAAACTGTATTCCACCTTAAAAAAAAAAAAAAACTTCTTGCACATTGCTAAGCCAACACTTTTACTCTGAATTGATCCAGAGTTTTATAACTGACCTTTAAAGCCCAAACATGTCTCTGATATCTCAGCTTTTTGGGCTTGAGGAATAGGCAGTCACAGCTAACAAGTTCTGAGTCATGTGAATCATGTTGAGTCTTTGCTTATGGGATTATCATATCTTAAAATGTACTTAAAATGTATACTTTATGATTTAAGATGGGTATCTTTGGCAGAGTAGATTTTATGGCTCATAGCTGAGGAATAAAAAAGGCCAATAGATTACTATCAGTATTTTCAGGCACTCAGTGTTGTGTAATTGGTATTGTAAAAAGAGATTTAGAGCCATCTGTAAAGTTTACACAAGTCAAGTGTCTGAGGTCAAGCGCAATTCAGAGGCGAACCCTGCAGCCTTGACACTTTTAACACAGGGTACATACTATGCAGTAATCCAAAAATGAAGATAGTATTTATGTTCAAACAGAAGATTTATTAAAAAGGAAGAGAGGTTTGCGGGATCTGAGCTGCTGGAGCAAGACCTGACTTTAGCTTGGCAGAAAAACACTCACAGAGTAAAAGAAATGTCACAATGACAATCTGCATCTACTCGCCCCGCTGCAATGATCCATCATGGTGCATATATCTCGCTTGCTCCATCACTGCAGCTCATCTGTCCCTGTAATATGGCAGGGTTGGTACAGTCTGAGCAGACTGGATTTTTAAGAGAAGAGAACCAAATCCAAGCGGTCCTGCAAAAATGAAGGGCATCTGACTTTTTGGTAGCATTGCAGGAATCTGATTAATCAGTCAATCAGCATGTTTATCTATAACTATATTTATTTTGATTTATTTAAATCCAAATGTAAAATTTTAGACACCAACAATAAACAAGTCTTAGTACCGCCTTCTGCTGAAGTGTGCTGTAGTTCACTCAGAAGCAGACACACAGATCAAGAATTTTTAGTTAGGAAATTCTGCTTTCGAGATGAAATCCCTCACTCTCAGGGCAATAACTGCATGCTTCATCCTCCACAGTATTCCTTATTGGTATTCTGAAGATGATATTTGCAGTGAAGACATCACTTAAGCAGCAGGATATGAGTTAGAGGTTAAATGATGACTTGGACATTTTGCATTTCCCCCACTTGTCATTTATCCAGCTTCATGAAGTAATTTACTCTGCCGGTGACTGGATAAACACAGGCTGATGGATGGACTAGTGATCTGGGTCATGTCTGTAATGAACGAAGACCTACAAGAGGCTTTCCTCAGCTGATTGCTCCACACTGTGCTGGAGCTGTGTCATCCCATCAGATCACTGAGTCTTGTCTGCCTAGCTGACTGGCAGGACATTGTCAGCTCATCATTCCTCCAGCTATCATTTGCACAGTAATGTGCTTTGCCTGATTAATGTAGCTGAATTAGCTATGTCTCCTTACCTACTTTAAATTGCAGCAAAAGGGCACACAGGCGGAGGCTGTCGTAATTTTACATTCCACCCTCCGTCTCTCTGTAGTTACCGGGGAACAGCGGGAGTGTATCTTGCCTTTGCCGTGTCATTATGGCGCCTTGAATCAGCACGCTGGGGCCTAAGTGGTGGAGGTAATGTCTTGTTCTGTTTGTACCCTGCCGTCTTTTAGAATGACAGAGAAATGAGCGAGACACTAATGGTGAAGACCCACCACAGATTGAAACACTTAGAAATGCATTAGAGTGTTCAAAAATGACGCTGTGAGTCTTACAGCCCAAACCCATTGACTTTAGAGTGGCAAAACATTGCATTTTCACTTGAACATGAGGCAGAAATCACACAGCAACAGCTAAGTATGTATTTCCACATCTCCTCTGATCCCAAATACCAACTCATGTGGTTTCAATGAAACAATTCCTCAGTTCACTCTTAGTAAAGTGTGGCGGGTCTAAGATTTCTACAGCATATTCACTCTGACAGACCCTGACATGATCTTTGGTTGGATTACAGCCTGTTTAAGGTGATTACATACCGTGTACTCTATGAAAGAAGCATGAGATTTTTCATCACACTCAAAAGACAAAAATAAGAAATCCAGAGAGAAAAATGGGGGGTGTCTTGATTGCAGCAAAATACCAGGGCATTATGGGATTAAGTCGCAGCCCAGCAACACAGAGCTGGATCAAATTGATCATCTGAGCTGGAGTGCTCGGGGGCCTGCAGGCGAAGGACGCATATTGTTTCACAAGGTAAGACGCCTGCCTGCAATGCAGTACAGTACAGAGCACAATCTGCAGCCATCTCTGCACACTGAAGGGCACGTCTCTTTTCCCGAGCCACAAAAAAGAACCAAGTGCCAGGTGTGCATCCATCTGAAACACTCGCACAGTGCTAAAATGCAGAAGTAATAAGGATGAGTGAGGAGAGACTATCAGCTCACGCAGATAATGCAGATAATTTAACCAACTGGCAAAACATTTTCTAGTTTATTTATAGCGAAAATAAAGGAGACTTATTTCAACCCTGAAACAAAAGTCTGAAAACATTAGGAGATTCTGATGACAGCTTTTTTCCCCCCTCCCATCGGCTAATAAGATAAAAATTTCAGGAAGTTGCATCACAGAGATAAACCTTTTCTTCTCAGGAGCCCTTTAGCTGTGGTCTCAAATCACTGATGAAGTGACACATCAAACACTGGTCAGACTCAGTTTTCTGTAGTAGAGGCTCCATGGTTGAATCAAGGCACTGCATGCTCTGAGAGGTGCAGTAATTGGAGAGGAGGACAGCACAGATGCAGGAAAATGGATTCTGTTGGACCCCACTGCTGAGCCAAGCAGAACCCTGGAACGGAAGAGTCTCTGCATCATCTTATCGCTCCTTCCACCCCATTTGCAAAACAAAGAAGCAGAAAGAGAAGAGGCGAGCCTTCAGGTTGAGCTCCACACATATGCCCAAGGGAGCTTGCAGCTTATGCAGGGCCGTCTTTCCTGTGCTGAGCTATGCTGCTTCTGCATACACTATTAGCAGAAAAAACCCATAATAAGACAAGCCGAAGCATGCACCTCCACAGAGACCAAAATATCTAAAGCCAGTGTGCTATTTTCACTTTGTAGTAGGTATACTCATCGGTATTGATTGGCAAACACAAAAAGTTATCAGCATACATAAACAGATGAATGAGCTTAAATCTTGTTTGGTCCTGGCATGCTAACTTTACCATGGGAGCTTAAATCAATACTGAATGTGGGGGAGGCTAAGAAAATAAATTCCATGCCAATAAACTATGAAAAAACTGACTTTTTGTCTAGAGGAATAAAACATGCCTTGCAGCTTTCACTACTTAAAATACAAGCTTTTCATTGATTTGGACATTTTCAAGGATTAAGCAACAGTTTTGAGGACAAAATTCAACCCTGCTTCTTTTAGTTTAATCCTTGGAAACCATATGATTTGCAGTAGTCACTGTATCTCGTTTTGTAGAATGTTTTATGTATTATCAATATTAGTATTAGTATTAAAAAAACTCCATGACTTTCCCTAACATCTAGGGAGTTTTGCAGTGGCTTACTTAAAATACTCTAATCTTAAGTTAATATATTAGACTGCTTTTTTCTTACTGTATATACATATTTGCTCTTGTTTTAGAGGTTATGTTAAGTATAATCCAGGGAGGGTAAGTGAGCAATGCTTTTGAGCCTTTAAAAAATATGTGAGTAAATGAAATTGACATAGGAAAAGTGGTTTATGTACAACACCCTCCACAGCTGTGTCTATTCCATCCATGCATGTGGCCATTTTTCATCACCATTATTCCTGGCTGTGGGTAGTTGGCTTGCCGGCTACCTTAATCCCACCTGCTGAACTTCAACAACCATCAGTGACCACAAAGCAGAACCTGTTTGAATTTAAGCTGGTAATGTTAGTGCTGATTCAGAAGTTTTGAGCCAGGTTAACACACACCATCCTGCAGCTCACGAGCGTGCCAAATGCGTATTATTGTGCAGCTGAAAATAGTACCCAATAAACACTGTTATAAGCTACAGGGCTCAGGTGTTTTAGGAGTTTTAGAAAAGATTGAACCCTTTCTTCTTTTAAAAGATTTATGTCTTCAAAACAAACCAGTGGGATTGGAGCTGAGTGAGACAGACTGAGTAGGAAAGTCAGGATGTAATGAGAGGCAAACAAACATTTTTGTAAACAGGAGAAAAAAAAACCAAATACTGACAGTATTTTTCTTTACCTGGACTGATATGCAGTAGCCAAAAACCTGTGTAAAGCTTTTTTTCCCCCTTTTTTTCCTGTACTGAGCAGCTGTGCAATCATTTGAGCATCCTCTAATGCACTGTCAGCATGTGTTCTGCAAGCCTCCAAAAACTGTTATTACAATATAGTTTTTACCACCATCTATCTTTGCCTGTGATTATTATTTTATTTGCTGTCTACGAATTTTTAACAACTGTGCCTTCCATTTGAAATAATTGGGGTCCACTGACAAGTACGCTGAAGCTACAGAGCTCCTTTATAACTGTAAGTTTACAAATCAGCAGCACGGTTAAGAGAAGATAATTATGATAAGCATTCCAGTTGAAATGCCACAGGGATCTGCAGGGGTAGCTAAGTTAAATATGCTAGCTGGCTGATTACATTTAATCCCCCCCCCCGTCTGCCATGGCAATGAGAACAAATTGGATTGTTGGCACTGCTGATAGTACTAATCTCTGCAATGGCAATGGGATATTACAGTAAAACAGGGAGGCACATTGAGATGTCACGTTATGGCTGTAGGAAGGACTACATCATGCTATAAATGAGATTCTGCTGGGTTCTTTCAACTGAGAAAAAAGCTATTAGTGTTTTAGCTCATCTCTCCATCCCTGCTATACGATTTGCTTGATTAAGGTCATTTCAGTATGACTTTGTAGTGTATATCTATTACCCTGCCAACTCAACAAATTAACAGTCTCTGTCTTTCTCACACACCAAAAAATATATCCTCCAAAAGCCACACATACTAAATACAGCTTCAACGTAAACAGGACCATGGTCCTTGGAAGCATGCCCTTGACACCTCCCTCTTGCTTTGACAGTTAATACAGAAATGTGGCTCGACTCTCCTTGCTCCTTTCGTGTGGCTCTGGGGCAGTCGACCCCGTTTCATCCAACATGAAAATAAAATGTACACAAGACAGTAAGAGAAGCAGATTCTCTCCAGGCAGGACCATGTCCTCTAGATTTTTGTAGCTGCCTGGCCTAATTGTAGAGTACTTGCCCTGCTGTTTCAACAGTGAATGATTTGTGGCCTAAAGCAAAGAATCTATCAATGCCAGGTTGAACCTGAGAACCTTGCATTATTACACCTATTGTTACTGAACATAAGCGATACAGCTGTGTTTGCTTAGAGCATGTGTTTAGTGCAGCTTGGACCTAGGCAATTCATAACAATAATGGGGTGGCCCCAAACACACATCTATAAAAATATATTTAAAAAAAAAACACCGTAGGCAGACCTGAATATATTCAGGACAACACTTTTCAGTAGCCTCAATTTATTTCCTCCTATCTAATGTATGCACAGCTATTTTTGCAGGCTTTTCTTTTTTTTGTTGCCAGGTTTAGTACATTCCACAGAAATAACAGGTCCCATGACTGCACCCTTATTGGTGAGTGTTTTCAGCAGGTGAAGCGATCCAAAGTGTTTACATCGTGAAGGGTAAACTGATTCCCATGCCCTGTGTCTGTGTACAATAAGGTTTGTTCAGATAAACAGATAGGGATCTTATTGTAGTTTACTGGAAGATGAACTTCCAGGAGACAAATGCCAACCTCATCTTTTCTTATATCTGCAAGGACATGCATTATATTTTATTTGTCCAGCTTATATTATACAATTCTAAGTGAGGAGCAACAGTAAGTATGTTTTTAAATAGAAAGTATACTGGTTATCATGTGATCTCAAGTACAGGTCATCTACAAGATATTGGTTGTATTTTAGCCATGTATACATTATTAACTACTAATAACTAGTAACCCAATTATAATTACTGTATGCTATTTACAGATCTGCAATTTTACATTTTTAAATGTGACACTTCGCTCCAGTTGTGGCTATCAAGATAGGCAGCAATGAGAAACCTAGAAAAGATTTCTGCATGCAAAAGTATCTCATCTCCATTTAGTGTTGTCTAGATATCATATTTGGGGTTCTCAACACTGGGGGAACGGCTTATCCAGGTTACAGAGTTCAGGATATAATGGTCAAACTATAGACTGTATATAAAAGATGGACTGCTGTTCTTTGATTACAGTTACCAGGTATTTAGGCCGTCGCCTTCTTGGTTTTTGTGGGGGCCAGAAGTGACCCTATTTGGCCAAGCAGGTGGAGCGCTAAGTTAAAGTTAAAGTAAAAGCTAGCTTTATTAACAAGGTGCATCTATAATGTAGCCTGTGGATGCATCTCATAGGTAAAGATACTTGCTAATTAGCACTAATATATAAAACAACATAACCAGAGATTGTAATCACTGAAAAAAATTGACTAGTCACCTGTTAGTACCATTAACTGCAACATAAACAAATTACTTGCCATGGTCCTGGGCATGGTTGCCCAGTGTTTCTGAGTTTGTGGACTTTCTAATGTTTATTGGAATATTACGCTACTCTTGGTTTGAATATTTGTTTGCTTCACGTATTCTTATTATTTGGTTAGCATTCTGTTCTTAGTTATTTTAGAGTATTTTCCTCCCTTAGTGGTTCCTGTGTTTAGTTCTTAGTTCCTTGTTTTATTAGTTCCCGTTGTGTCCAGTCTGTCTCCATGTTCTGTCATCAGTCCTGTTTCCATGTTTGTTTTCCTTTTTGTTCCAGTGTCAGGGTTCCTGGGTCGTTGGCCCAGTGTTTTGAGTTTTGTACCTTTTCTGCAGTCCTTGGTTTGTTTTCTTTATATTCCTAGCTTTGGTTTCATGTTTAGTCTGTTCTTGGCTTCTGTATTAGTCTTGAGTTTAGTATTTCCTAGAGCCTCACAGTTGTGTTATTTATGTTTCTACTTCTTAGTTTCTTGTTTTATTCTAGTTCCCTTTCATTCCCTGTACCAGTCTTGTCCTCTGTGTCCCCGGTACCAAGTCAGTCTTGTCTCTGTTTTGTTATCCCTTTAGTCTCCCCAGTCTGTCATGTCTCCATGTTTGTTTATTCCCCAGTCCTAGTGTCAAGTTCATGTGTCTTATCCCAAAAAGTTGAATCTGTTCATCTGGACGTGGCGTTTTTTAGTGGGAGAAACGTTTCGTTGCCAACTGGTAACTTCTTCAGTCTCAGCTGACTGCAGACTTCCCCA
>VUQS01049192.1:0-17173 GCA_015108495.1 Heterochromis multidens | reverse complement strand
TTAACAGGCTGTCCTAAAAACTCCCTGAAAAATCTTAAGTTGATCCAAAATGCTGCAGCGAGAGTACTGACAGGGACTAGAAAGAGAGAGCATATTTCTCCCACATTGGCTTCTCTTCATTGGCTCCCTGTTAAATCCACAATTGAATTTAAAATCCTTCTCCTTACATACAAGGTCTTGAATAATCAGGCCCCATCTTATCTTAAAGACCTCATAGTACCATATCACCCCAATAGACCACTTCGCTCTCAGTCTGCTGGCTTACTTGTGGTTCCTAGGATATTTAAAAGTAGAATGGGAGGCAGAGCCTTCAGCTTTCAGGCCCCTCTTCTGTGGAACCAGCTCCCAGTTTGGATTCGGGAGACAGACACCCTCTCTACTTTTAAGATTAGGCTTCAAACTTTCCTTTTTGATAAAGCTTATAGTTAGGGCTGGATCAGGTGACCCTGAATCCTCCCTTAGTTACGCTGCAATATGTGGATATGAGCAGCGGAAATTAGCTTCCTTTCTATACCAAAAACTTACTAAACAACCCAACAATAAATATGATCATCCTTCCTGAACAAACTCTGCCACTATTACAGATTTTGGAGCTTTTTGGTATTTAACCATTAATGCCACACACCTGTTTAAGGATCCAGAGCACCTGTGCTTTAAATCCATGCTAAAACTTAAATGAGATTCTGTATCATCTCTAAGGTAACTTATGCTCCTTTCAGACATGCACTCCTTTTCATGCATCTGATGACATCTGAATGTGTTGGCTTCATGTCTGAATGTGCAACCTGATCCTATGTCGTAAAATTTACACATATAATTAATAGGGTTGCACTGATTAAAAAAAAATAAGAGGAGTTTTCTGCCATGAAAACAAAGAAGTCTTTCAACTCTCTGTTCCACCATCATCTGAGCATTTACCAGCACAAAGCTAATCTGACACAACAGACACGTTCACATAGGTCGATGCTGATGTGTCCAAATTTGTGGAACCATGGTGGAAAGATGAAGAATGGGGAAAAGGTTTGTGCCAAACCGCTTTCTTGTGTGTAGATAGATATTGGGCATATATAGGGCACTGGCCTCAGTGGAGGATGTGCTCTCCAAGAGCGCTTCTACTTTCCATATGTTTTTCATTAATATAATCATGACAGCTGCTCTCTGATTAGCAGGAAAAACACATATACACGCATCAGGATTAACACCTGCTTCTATTTGAGCTTTAAAAGTGGAAGCTGTGAGCAGCGTTTTCTGCACTATGTCTGCAGGTTAAATATGTTTCATTGTGTTTGGTGCTATAGTGAATCTAGAACCATATTATCTAATTTTGTATTTGTGTATACTTTGTGTCATTGTAGCTGGACTGTTGAATTACCAAGTGCCAGGAGCTATGAAATGGGAGATAAATACCGACTACATGAACTAGCAGATGAGCACTGCTTTAATTCCCCTGTGCTAATACAAGACATAACCCAATGTGGAGCCTCAGGACCAGTTTCTGGAGTGTTGACTATTTTTTTGTGACATCCTCCTTAGGCTGACATAAACCTTCATGACATATTTCTGTATGTACACTTAGAGCATTCTTTGTAGCAAGTATAAAGTATGTATTAAGAAGAATGTTTAAGGGAGAAAAGCAAAAAGTCAGAACAAATGTAAATAAACTTGTTTTGACATTTCCATGGGGTATGATGATGGACGAAATCATAAACAGGGACTTTACTTTTAAAAGGCCAGTCATGAGTGGTATTAGAACCCAGGAATCTATTCAGACCTTAGACTGTATACAGGATGTAAAATTAAAATGTTCTGTGACTCAGCCCATAAAAACAATAAATTTGGTCAATCTCTGCTTTAAGGTCATCTCCTTGGGCAGCTTTGCACCACTTCCAGTGCTTCTATATTTCGAAAGCCCCCTGAAGATTCACCTACTTGCTAGTGAAGTCCCATTTTGAACCCTCAAGCTGAGCATTTTTTGAAATTGGACTGAGAATCCAAAGGATAGTGCACACTGGAGTTCTTCTATAACACCTTGAGGCATCAGAGGGAGAGCATTCAGCACGAACAGGCTGAACTGTAGTGCATGCCATCATAATAATAATAATAACTTAGATTTGTATAGGGCCTTTCAAGAAACCCAAGGACGGTTTACAAAAGAATATAAATAAACAAAAAGGCTAGAGGTTGAAGGTCTTGTTGAAGAGGTGAGTTTTGAGGAGTTTCCTTAAAGAGTCCAGTGGGGTGTTGTGGAGCTCAAATGGGAGAGAGTTCCAGAGGGTGGGGTCCACCACACTGAAAGCTCTGTCCCCAAAGGTATGGAGGTTGATGCAAGGGACAGAAAGCAGACCCATGGCTGAGGACCGTAGTGTCCGAGACTGAGTGTATGGGTCTAGGAGGTCGGACAGGTACTGAGGGGCCAGTGCATTGAGGGATTTGTAAGTGAGAAGAAGGACCTTGTACGTAATGCGTGACTTGACTGGGAGCCAATGGAGGTTTATGAGGGTGGGGGTGATATGTTCCCAGAGCTTAGTGCCTGTTAGAAGCCTGGCGGCTGAGTGTGGACATACTGGAGCCTATCCAGGGCTTTGGTGGAAATCCCAAACAGGACCCCATTGCAGTAATCCAGCCAGGTGGTGACAAAGGCATGGATGAGGGTCTCTGCTACAGAGTCGGTAAATGATGGCCGAAGTTGAGAGATGTTCATTAGGTGGAAAAAAGCTGCCTCGGTGACAGATTTGACATGAGCACAGAACAAAAGTGTGGAGTCTAGAATAACACCCAGATTGCAAACTTCTGGGGATGGTGAGATGGGGCAACCGTTTATGTCAATGAGTAGACCTCCAATTTTCTGGAGTAGTGCTTTGGGGAGCACAACCAAGAGCTCTGTTTTATTACTGCTGAGCTTGAGTAGATTAGATGACCTCCATGTTTTGATTTCATGCAGACAGTTGACAAGTGATTGTGGGGGGAGCTGGGTGGAGGGTTTGGTACTGAGATAAAGTTGTGCATTATCAGCATAGGAATGGAAGCAGAGACCATGGCAGCAGATTATTTGACCAAGGGGGGAGCATATAGATGGTGAAGAGAAGGGGTCCAAGTACAGAACCTTGAGGCACACTGTGTAACCACAGTGGAGCAGAGGTGGAGCAGGAGCCTCCCATGATGACAAACTGTGCTCGGTTGGAGAGGCAGGACTGAAACCAGGAGAGTACACTACCAGTGAGGCCAAGATAGTTGGACAGACATGAAAGAAGGATGGTGTGAGAAACAGTGTCGAAGGCCACAGAAAGGTCCAGGAGGATGAGGATGCTGATGTGACCAGAGTCAGCTGCAATGAGAAGGTCATTAGTTATTTTGATGAGAGCGGTCTCAGTGCTGTGGTGTGTTCTGAAGCCAGATTGGAAAGATTCATAGAGCTCATAGTTGGACATGTGTTGATAGAGTTCAGTGGCTACTGCTCTTTCCAAGATTTTGCTGAGGAAAGGAAGGTTGGAGATCAGTCTGTAACTGTGAAGGTTCGTCAGGGTCCAGACCTGGCTTCTTGAGGATGGGAGTCATTGAAGCAGTTTTGAAGCTGGAGGGTAGCACTCCTGACTCCATGTGCCTGCTCACCTGAACAGCCACACTCCTTCCTGCAGAGTTCATCCTTTCCCCCAAAATGAAATTCAAGTTGAACTAGTGTGGATTGCCAACACTCTTGTGCAGCTGATCTTGTGCAACCCTTCCAGGAAAGCTCTGAAAACAGCAGCCGTACTGGAAGCAGTTCAGAGGTGCAAAAGGAGGTGTGGTGGTTTTTGGGCTTATGGGCAGAGTCAGGAAACCTTTTAAAACATGCCTCATAAAACAAAAAAAAATATTAATACTAAAATCTAAGTACATCTTAAATAAATGTTTCCTGAACATAGTTTTTCTTCTTCTTTGATTTTTCCATGTGTTTGTTTTTCACATCAGTTTTTTATTGTTCAATTATTTGATAATAGTGTGTGTATCACCGTGTCACGTATGTTCTGCAGTAAACTCGGGCATCTGGGAGGCTGCTGCAGTTTGTTCGCCAAGTTAACTCTGTGGGTTTTTTTAGGCTCGACTTCACCAGTGCTGTATGACAGTGCCCATTTCCATCATATTTAGGCTTCGCTAATGTAAAGCAGTGACGCATCATCCATGTTTATATACAGCCTGTGAGTCAGAGTAACAGCGACACACTGTCACTGTCAAAATAACAAAGAACAGCAACAGTTTTAATGTCATTCTTTTCGACAGCTAAACTGAAATTACATACTGGCTTCCTGTGTTCACATTAGTCTTTAGGCCACAATGACCTTCATCCTTTTCATACATCTATGTAAAGTTATCAGATCTCTGTATGTTTTAGTGGAAAAGATGGATTTTTTTGCATTAAATACACAGAATGCTGAAAAACTCATTGTGACCAAACCAAAGCATTGAGGCCAGAGGCTTACAAAGGCTTGTAATGGAACAAGGAGACAGAAGCAAGTACTAAAAGATTAAAGAGTCTGTGTGTGTGTACATGTTTACTGCATTATGCAGGAAAATTATGGAAATTAAGGAAAATGCTTCTCAATTCCCTGAAACAGTCCTTATACTGGTGGACATTTCAATTAGTGTAATGTGTTTCCCTTGCTCACCCACAAAGATGAATTAGCAGAAGTGAAGCAAAAAAACTTGTTTTTTTCTGCACAGGTGTTTTAATATTTCAGCGTGTGTTGCTTTGATAACATCTTCATTCATACTAGTTACATATTAGTGCACATTTAAGGTGATATCTGCTACTTTTCTCATCATTTCAATCAGCACCAAACATTCCTGTCCCTATTCACAGAGTTTTGTAGATGTATCATCATGTTATTCCTAAAAACATGACCAAAAAATACTCTTTTTATGGCTGTTGATGACATTTTCTGATGCATCCAAAATCTCTGACTCCAATATGTCACCAAAATGAATTTTTGAACCTGGTTTCATCTAATGTTACTGAAGCATATTTACATAAATAACACTTCATTTTCATAATAAAACTATGAAAAAACTGGTAAAAAAACAAAAAAACAAAACTGTTACCCCTGTGTAAAGTAACAGACCACTGTAGAGACAGTGATGGTTTGATATGAGGGAGGGAGGGATGAAAAAAAAAGAAAAACAAGACCTTTGGGTATTAAGCAGGAATGACAGGCTGGAGGCCCATCCACTGCTCTTGAATGACAGACCATAAGCCTGTTAAACTTTGTCTTTGAATCCATCCATGACCCTGTAAGAAGATTTACTGTGGCTTTGATCTCCTATGTTCAGATCTGTTCAGCAGCCTTTTATGCACAGCTTGCTCAAACTTTGGGGAAACCACCATTGTTTTTATTCCAGAGCCTAAAATAAAAAATGCAGAAAAGAGTATCTGCGACTAAAAGTTGGCTCATTAATAAAGGATGAGAAGCTAAGGGAGGAGAAAGCGTCAACACGACAGAACAGGGAATCATTTTAGTATCAGTCGGCCTCAACCTGACTTTTGGGACTTTACAGAAACTATCTGGGGTTTCAAAGACAAAATCTCACGAGCCTAAAGTTTCATATAGCGTATGAGGGGAAAGCAGATCAACTGTAAATCCACAGAATCCAACAGACTTTATTCCTTATGATCCAAATATAACCACCAGCTACATTTACCCCAACAACCAATGGTATCAAGCTTTTTATGATTAGGCAATATCCATTATACAGCCATGTGAAAAAGAAAGTTTTCACAAAAACTAAAACTAACTACAACTAAAACTAAAACTCAAAAACTAAGTCCACCCTTACTGCTTCCATAAAAATTAAGAGAGTCAGTAGTAGCCAAGTGCTGCTAATCAATGCACTTGATTATTTGATCATTAGCAACTGTGAGCACCTCTATAAAAGCAGACATTCTGTCAGTTTGCAGCACTGGAGCATTCAGGTGTGTTAACACAATGCTACAATCTCTCCACAAGTGGACGTCCCAGTAAATTCACCCCAAGCTCAGACCATGCAATGGTCAGAGAAACTGCAAAACACCCAAGAGCTCCATCTCAGACTCTACAGGCCTCAGTTAGCAGGTTAAAGGTTAAAGTTCATGACAGCACACTCAGAAACAGACTGAACAAGTATGGTTTGTTGCAGGAGAAAGCCTCTTCTCTCTAAAAGAACATGGCAGCACAGCTCAGGTTGGCAAAGCTGCATCTGAACAAAGACTTCTGGAACAGACGAGACCAAAGTGGAGATGTTTGTCCATCATGCACAGCAGCACGTTTGGAGGAAACCAAACACCTCAAACCAGCTGTCAGCACGGTGGTGGAGGGATGAGGATTTGGGTACCTTGCAGTCACTGAGTGGACCATGAACTCCTCTGTATACCAAAGTATTCTAGAGTCAAATGTCAAATAAACCAAACTGGGTCATCAACAGGACAATGATCCCAAGCACAGCAGCAAATCTCCAACAGAAAAAGAAAAGAATCAAGGTGCTGCAATGGTCCAAAGTCCAGACCTCAACCTGACTGAGATGCTGTGGTGGGACCTTCAGAGAGCTGTGCATAAATTAATGCTGCAAACCTCAATGAACTAAAGCAACGCTGTGAAGAAGAGTGGACCAAATTTTCTCTGCAACCATGTGAGAGACTGATAATAAAAATATTACTTGCTGTTAAAGGAGGTTCTATAAGCTGCTGAATCCTGGGGTATGACTGTATGCAGGGGTGTAGGACTCATTGTTTCACTACTGGAGAGCATCAATGATGCTCATGCACAGTTGAGTTATGGCTCAATTCCAAAACTGTGTGACCACAGGACCAGTTTACACACATTAGTCAACTATAGGCTAAGTGATCACATGATTAAATCATGATTAAAAAAAAACTGTGTGTCTGCCTGTTTGTCTGTGTACATCACATCTCACTGCTCCTCTTCTTCCTCTTTCTTTTTTCCCTGTAGAATGATTGCCCCCGCTTTCTCCAACACTCATTAGCTCTTAATTTTTGATCAATATTTCTTCAAGTTAAAACTGGTTTGAGTTTTCCAAGACACATTCCTTCAAATGTTTCACAATAAAAGCCTTATTAAGAAATAACATGTTTCAGTCCACTGAAACACTAAAGAACTTTACTTTGAAACAAATACAGGAAAGACTGAGTTTGTATAAACAGTCATTGAGAACTTTAACAGAGCAGAACAGATCAAAAGTACTAATACAACCAAGAAAAGGACGGTTTCCTGATGCCTTAAATGTTGTTTTTAAATGTTGCATTTATTTGATGTCTCGCATGAAATTTAAGTCAAAATAAACTAAATGTGAATATTCTATTTCCTCACTTTGAGGGGAAAAGTGGCAGAGAGTCGTTCTGGTGTGCTTCTCGTACCTCTACACCTGTGATTATAAGACATTTGAGAAATTGATCCCAATTTTCCAGACTTCCTAAATACGGATGTCTGTACAGGTTGAAATAAAACTTTAAAGTTTAAAGCTTTAACAACAGTTCCAGATTAAACTGTTGGCCGGTTCTGTTGACATTAAAAACTACAACAGCACATCTGTGTTAGTAAGGTAAGAAAGCTGGAGAAAGCAGATAATGATCAGAGAGAGTCCTCGGGATGAATCGAGGTTCAGTAGCACTCGATTAGTTTTAGAGCTGAGCACAGACACTCGTTAATACCTCCTACTCTTCCCAAATAATAAATGAAAAGGCAAATCAATTCTCCAACAGAAAAAACAGCAGAAAAAAACTCTCAGTTCCTCTTCTACAGGTACACATCTGTCAAAGCAAAGCACTGAATGCTGAATGTTAGCTCCTTCAGTTCTACTTAACACTGAACGTGAAGCTTTATCATAGAGGCTGCCGAGATCGAGACTTGTTTTTTTACTTCTTCATAGTTCTTGCTGACCTAGGGCCGGCTGAAAGGAACCAATGAGAGACCTTCGAAGATTTGAACACAAAAGCAGCTGCATTCGACCAGTAATGCTCCTTCCACAGGTTCAACCTTCAGAAACTTCTTACGACTTTTATTTCCTCGGGACAGATCTCTCTCTCTGTAAGGGACATGTTTCATTTAGGAATCCTTCCTTCACAGATTCTTTTCTCACCACACGTGTGAATTAAAAACTGCTCGTGGCCGGTGAGAGCGAGTATGGCATGTGAGGGCATGCTGCGAGCGGATTGGATGGGAACTAACTGGGACTGAACAATGAGGGAGTTTAATGAGTCACACCAGAGCTGAAGGAGTGACCCAGTTGGTGAGTGACTGGGAGACTCTAAGGCTGCCTCTCAGTCATGATGGCTGAGCCCGAAGAGGGACTGGGAGCCGAGTTATACCTCGTCATCATCAGTCACATTACCTTTTGGTGATATTGATCTTTGTGCTTAATACCAATTATCCAAACAGGAAGCGAACAAATTGGTAAAGAGAATCAAACTGTGTTCTATTAAAGATGTGATATGTCCCATGACTGGCCCTCGATTGTGCACTCTGATCCCCGTGTGCGTGACTCAGTGTGTCCCACAGATGTGGTCACATGATATGTCATACAGCCTGGATTGATTCAAGCATTTGTATTTGTGCACCAAGACTGACAGTGACGAGTAAGTTTAAACATGTTTAGACTGAACACTTTATTTCTTTCAGCCAATATTCATTTTAGAGGGTAAAGTCAAGAGAATATCACCAGCTGATATTTAATTTAAAAATAAAATTGGTCCCTTACAGATAAATATAGCTTTCAAATATATCTGAAAAAATTTAGCTATTAAAAAAAATAATAAAAATTAAAAAAAATAAAACTGATAAGTAATCAGCATTTATCAAAAATGGGTATCTTTCTAATTTTGTGCATAATCTTCATTATTTGGTTTAAGTGTAAATAAAATTGATACAAAACACAGACAAAAAGGAAAAAAAGAAGATTTTCTGGACAGAATTTTAGGCACAGTGAAGGTGGAGTTCCCACTCCGGGTTGGAAATGAGTTGCTGCCATAAGAGGAGAAGTTTAAGTATCTTGGGGTCTTGTTCACGAGTGAGGGGAGGAAGGAGTGGGCAATTGACACTGGAGCAGCTAAAGCAGTGATGCAGGCGCTGTACCAGTCTGTTGTAGTGAAGCGAGCAAAGTATGAAAGCGAACCTGTTAATCTATGTTTCTGATCTCACTTATAGCCACAAACTCTGCTTAGCGACCAAAAAAATGAAATCACAGCAGAAATGTGCCAAAAGGTGTCTGGGCTCACCCTTAGAGATAGGCTGAGGGGAGCTCGGTCACTCATGAGGGGTTCAGAGTAGAACTGATACTCCTCTATGCCAAAGGGAGCTGAGGTGGTCTGGGCAACTGACCAGGATGCTGCCTAGACACCTCCTAGGCGAGGTGTTTCAGGAATGTCCTAGCAGTAAGAGGTCTGGGGCAGACCCAGAAAAGCTGGAGAGATTACATCTCTTGGCTGGCCTGGGAACACCTCAGCATCTCCACAGAAGAGCAGGAGGAGGTGGCTGGGGAGAGGGAAGCACGGGCATCTCTGCTTAGACTGCTGCCTCCACGACCCAGACCCAGAATAGCAGCAGAAAATTATTATTATTATTATTATTAATAATAATAATGATTATGTAATGATTTGTCTTCAACACTGATTGTCAGTTTACCTGTACAGGTGATTTAAAGTTGTTTAACTGCAGCAGAATCAAAGAGGCCGACTTGTACACATCCAAGAAGTTTGACCGCACTCTCTCCGCTGTGTGTGTGTGTATATCATCAGGACAAATAATGCATCAGGTACATGTGCTCATTCACTTATTGACACTCATTCAGTCACTCCAGGCGTCCTTAATCAGTGAGGTATCATGTGGGCTGAAGTGGCAGACTTATGGAGGCGGAGGTCACTCTGCCCACAGTGTAAATCATAACCCTAATCCCAGATAAGGCAGAAAATTATAATATGGCTTTATTAATGTTACAGTGGCCCCCAAACACTGTTATATTGCACCAAACCAAGGTGGCAACTGTATTATTACATAGATAGATATGTGCTCTCTCTCTCTCTCTCTCTCTCTCTCTCGCTATGCTTCATATAGCAATAGATGCGTATTGTATTTCAAGTATTTCATTAGTAATTAAGGAAAATAATAAACAACAGTTAGAATTGACCCATGTTTCCCACACATGAATGAATATTTTACAAGTAATAAAAAGTTTAAACTTTAGTAAATGTGTGATGTGTGTGATGCAGCATGCACGGCCTGTTTCAAATACATCCTAAAGTATGTATCACTCAAAGGGAAACTCCAGAACCTTCATAAACAGGTAAAGAGGGGCAGGGTCGGCGTAACTCGTACCTGAGTAACAGCACTACTTTCCAGGCGAGGAGACAGCCCGCCGCGGAGAGCCTCTTCCCCCTCATCTCTCTCCAGAGGCCCGGGAACCTCTGCTCTACTCTCCTCGCGCCTCTGGACGCTTTCAGCACCGCGAACAGCGCTCGAGCTCCAGCTGTGCTCAGACGGCACGCCGGGGGCAACTCACAAACATACCGGAGAAACGGGAACACTCCCCAGAAGTCAGCGCGTTCCGTTAGGTCCCATCACCGCGGATTACTGAGCGCTAAACCAGGTAACTGAGCAGCACCGGATGAACGAGAGCGGACAGCGCGCGCCACAGCTGTTCAGACCCTGCTCTGGGCTCGTTCTGTGCCCTCGTGAGGCACGGGGGCAGACAGTCCCGCCCTCCGCTCCGGATTGGCGTGACTGGCAGTTAGCTCGGCCAATCGTGTCCAGCGTGGTTAATTTTTCCAGTTGAAGCGTATCTGAAATTAGAAGCCCAGCGAGGTGGATCAAATCTGACACCCACCCGTGCATTATTACGCCTTCTCCTCTCGTCTGTGCCTATATGTCTCTATATGGCACCCCCATCCTCTCCTCCTCCTCCTTCTCCTTCTTTTTCTTCTCCTTTTTCTGGCTCCATCTGTCTCTGCGCTCCTCGTCATTCTGCTCTGCTAGGCAGGAGCACGTAGAGTCGCATGTGGTTGTAATTGGCGGCTGTAATGTAGCCTGTGCTGAGGACAGTTTGCCATATGTGGCTGAAGCCGCGAAGAGATGCGGACTAAAGTTCGGATTTACATCAAGAGGCCCCCGAAGGCAGGGATGCAGCCTGTCCCTGTGAAGGCTGCTCCAGCACTTTGGATCTCACATTAAACAGCGGCTTTGAGGATGAAGGTTTCACTGATTCTTTGTGGTTTGGTGTAAAGAAATTAGAAGAGGAACAGTTTGTGCAGGGTGGGTTATCAGATGTGGACACATGCAGACACCCTTAAGCTAAAGCGGATTGGCTGCTCTTTCACCCGATTGTCAGATTTCCACGTTTGTTTCCTCCATCAGCTGGGTGTCTTCTCCCCATACACCAGCTCCTGTGACCCTTCACTCCCACCCACCCTGATTTCCCATCAACACAAGGGTTTGGTGGCATTGCTTCCATGTTTCAGGAAGTGCCAGCCATGATAAGAGCTGGTCAAACAGGCTAAGGAGGGTTCATCTGTATGGAGTGAGAGAGTGAGCTGCACACACACAGAAAATACATTAATCTGTGCAGTTCAGGTTCAAACAGCCTGTCAGTGGGACAGTAGCCAATCCCACTAACAGAAGATCAGAGGTCTTTGTGTCCTTGTGGATTGGGGATTGTAACAGTACTCTAGTCTAATGGATTTTTTTTTTCAGGGGGGAGTCATATTTCCCGGGGGCTGGTGCCACCCCACGCCCCCCTTCTAGACACACCCTTGTTTCCTGTTCTGTTTTTGGTTCATGGTCTCCTATCAGCACAGTATTCTTATGTTGCTTGTGTTAAAGTGCTTGCAGTTTCTCATTACTTCCATTCATCCTAACACCCGTAATTAAAGCTGCCTGTCAGAGAAATGAATCAGTGACAGTCATCAAAGCAAATTACATTCACTTCAGTTTTATTTATATAGCAACAAATCACAACAGAATCCACCTCAGGGTGCTTTTCATAAAGCATTTATACACATGCAGTGTAGGCCTGAATTTAGAAGCTACAGTCGAATCAGACTGGCTGTCCTTTAAGTGCCCAGCTCTGAAGTAAAAAGTCTGATGTTGGATTGAGCCCATTTGTGAAAAGAACAGCCAGTAATCCTGACTTCATGCGTGGGATTTTAGCTGCAGGAATAATAAAATACATAGTGAGAATCCAAACTGTGAAGGTATTAAAGGTGAGATTGTTCAAAGGTTCATGTGATGCAATGCTTGTAGCTGAAGTTGGTTGGATTAATCAGTGTCCTGTACTGCAGCTACGGGTGTGCTTTAGGTTTCACAGAGTTCTGATTTTCTGAGTCAGAAAACAAACTTCTTTTGTTGGTTGAAATTTCCTCCTGGGAACTCAGGAATTCTGACTCGCCAGTTCAAATAAAACACCCTAGAATTGTTTTCTGGATCCTGACCACTGATACTGTAACACTGCATTCAAGTAGCAGATGACCCTATCAGTCTGTCAAATCCCAGTTTGAAGCCTCAGTTTTGGGTTGAGAAACCTTCGTCTCCTGCTTCATTTTCCTAGCTGAAGATGAGAAGCTGCAGCGTCACAGTGTCCACTGAATGTGCTGGAACATGGCTGACCCCTCGATCTGCGGTGCAGGTGCAGATGTGACTCTGAGATGTTGAAGGTGAAGGAGAACATCAGCGCTGCCAGCACTCTGCCACTCATTCGGGCCATCATCCTCATCATCGTCACACTAATGTGCTACATATGAATTAGACATTAGGTTCTGAGCAGCGCTGTGACACTTTTAATGTGCTCCTTCAGTCACATGATCATTGCCCCCTGCGCCGTCTCTGCTCTCTTCGACCTAAATACTGAAAACTCAGCAGCATGTTGTGTTTAGTGCCACATTAGAACATGTTTAACAGTTTCCATTGAGTGATGGGTCAGTCTGCCTAAGAAACCAAAGGAACTCATGTTCCTATAGGTGAGCAACTTTTTAATCACAGCCCCTGCTTCATTCTTCTTTGACTCTAATGAGAACTCATTTCCAACTGAACATCATGTTTTATTCAACAGGACTCAAAATTAGCACCTGAGACCATAAACTCCTCAGGAAAGTGCTTACTGAGCAGTAGGGTTCGTTTCCCATAGACTACTTTACAATCCAGGCAAGTCGCCCCCTGCTGTCTGTTGGGACGATTACAGGTTTAAGGCTCTTCAGCGCTGGCTTCACTTTTCAGACCTGGAAGCTACATCCATCTTTATTTTATGTACAGAATAGAAGAAAACACCATGCCATCACTTCATCATTAATGCAAAACAAAAACCTACTAATAACTGACCAACTCGTATGTTTTCACATTTACTCACCTCAAACGCTTTGAATTATACATCCAGCTACAGTTTGAATACAGATATATAATATTCATCTGTTAGTAATATTTACCTCTCTGGGCTCATGGCCACTGCTTTCATTACATCTGCTTTGCATGATAAAAATATATTATTCTGTATTATTAGCTTATTATTGTAGGGTGTTTACCTTACAATATAATACAATGTAATATAATTACAATATAATTGTAATGGAATATATTAGGATATGTATATATTGAGTTATTGTATTATTAGAGATATTTGTAATATTTTGTAATTTGTAATATATTGTATTATTTAATATTGGTATTTAAACTTGTTAATTACTTTCTTACTGTCCTGGAGCAACTGTGACCACATGATTTCCTCAGGGATTAATAAAATATTCTGATTCTGATTCTGATAAAGCACCTTGAGGTGACTGTAGTTGTGATTTGCTGCTATATAAATCAAACTGAATTGAATTGAAAAACAATACCTTTGTCATGGTTCCTGAGTCTTGGTTTTGGTTTTGGTTTTGTGTTTCTCTGGGGTTTTGTGATTATTCTTAGTTTTTTATGGTCTCTTGTGTTTAGTTTAGTTCCTTCATTTATTAACATGCTCATAGGTTTCCTTTGGTGTTTGGTATGTTATCTTTGTACTTATCTTTTGGGTTTTGCTTTATTGAGTCTCTGTTTTGTGATTCCTTTGTCTCCCCAGTCAGTCATGTCTTCATGTTTGTTTATCCCCAGTGTCAAGTTCACGTGTCCTGAGTCTGTGTCCTGTCTGAGTCTCAGTGTGAGTGTTATGTTTCCTGTTTTATTTTGATAGTCCCTCGTCTCCTGTGCCTTGTGTTTAGTTTTGCCTCCTCTGTCTTGTTTCCCTGATTTAGTTCACCTGTGTTCCCTGATGGTCTCCATCTCCCTGATTACCTCGTGTGTATTTAAACCCTCAGTTTTTCTTAGTTCCTTGTCACGTTGTCGTCATATGGTTTCTCCTCGTGTCTAGTTCCCAGCTCCTGGTTAATTCTGTCATGCCGGATGTTTGTTTTGTATTTCGGTTTTTGTAATTCTCAGCAATCAAAGCTGCCTTTTGACTTCAAGCTGGTCTCCAAAGTCTGCATTTGGGTCCTATTTCTTCAGCCACACAGCGTAGCCGTGACAGTAAGACGTGACCATTATGGACCCAGTGGACTCGTGGAAAGATCGGCAACGAGCAGCTGTTTGCGTGAGGTGGGAGTACCGGCATGCCCCGGAGTATGACTCGCCCTCTTATGGAACCCGTCTGGCCCCGGAAGGGCCCCAGAGATGCTCATCTCCTGCCTGATTCCCCGGCAATTAGAGTGGGTGGGTTCAACCTGTCGCCTGTCATTCACTCACCTACCTCTTCAGCGTCCCTGCTCCCCAGCTCACCTTCCCTGTCACCGGCTGCGTCCCACTCAAGGAATATTGCGGTCTCAGGGCGGCGCAGTCATTCTACCGCCTTCTCGGAATAACGGTCACTTCGCCACCCAGCTAAGCTTTTCTAATCATCACCTCTCAGGTGGCTGTGCACACTAGACTCAGAACACATCATCAACACCATCAGAGAAATCCGAGTCTCATCTGGGTGGTCCAGTCTAGAAAGCCTAATGAATCCACAGTAATGCTTTTAGATATTTTCCCCCATGTTACAGTCAAGCAGAAAGTCCAGGGCTGAAAAATTAAGCCAGCAGAGGTCCCAAAACCTGCAGTTCCTCTGACATCCAGCAGAGGCTCCAGCAGTGACTCAGTCCCCACAGACTCCCATGTTAAAATAAACATGTTTACAGCCTGATACAGAAACTGTTTTGGTCTCTGTAGATAATTTCACTCTTCATAACAACTGCACAGGTGGAGAATTTCTTTCATAGTGAACCCATTTGAATTTTGTTAAGGGTGAAGGCTGGGGGTGTTTGACAGGTGGATGCCAAAGCATGCATCAGCAGTTGCTTCACCTCAGCTTTGGAGTCACTGAACTGAACCTCTGGGCTGCGTTTGTCCCTTTTGGAACATTTTTAATGACAATATTTCACAAATAATATTGCTGCTGTGACATATTACTTAAGAGACCATCTAAGTCTGTGCTTCAGCTTTGGTGAAAATCTGGTATTTTAGTTTTCTAATTAGAATATCACTCCCACTGCTCTCCATACAGTTTATGGATGTAGCGTGCTAAGCTTCTTCTAGCTCCAAAAACCCAACATGGCAGCCCAATTTTGACTTCATTCAGTTTGAGAAACTAATGGAGAAAAATGCTACTCTTGTAGAATCACAGTTATGAGTAGAAAACATCTAAAATCAAAGATCACGTGATTCTATAATGGATCAAGGCTGGATGTCATGTCATTACCTGTACAGATCCCACTTTACTCCACTTTCACCAAATCCATCGTGAATGACTGCAGCTTGTCAGACACATCCTTTACATCACCAAGAACTTTTTATATCGTAGCCAGGAGTCCAATAAAAGTCAAATCATTGTGGCTGGAGCCACTGGCCCCCTCAGACCTCCTCAGACCTCCTCCTTGCTCTCATGATAAACATCCCGAAGGATGTGCAGTGCAGCAGCGAGTCTGTGCAGCAGATTACAGCTGGCATTAAGCCTCACAGGCCACTCTAGCATCACTCAGCCTCTGAAGTTCTTCAGACTGGACTCTTGGACGATCGTGTGCTCCCGTTTTGAAGTCAAATAAGAATGAAAACACTGAGCCTCAGGACACACACATGCTCACACACACATACACTCACTTTGCTACAGCTCTGATTCCAGCATATGTCAAATAAGAGATGTCAAATCTTTTTGTTTTAAGGTGTAAATACAAAAATCCTGGGCAAAATGTGTTGCTTTTCTTTACAGTCTCTTTTTGTAGTGTTTTAATGTGACTAGTGCAGGTACTAAAAAAGGTTTCATGTCTACATGCAGAACAGAACTACACTAACAATAATAATAATAATAATAATAATAATAATAATAAGGCTTTATTTTGAAGATGTTAAAATATTACAACAAAAAAAGCAAACAAAAACAAAACAAAACATCAGGAAAACAATAATCCTAATAAATAACAGGTTCAAAAAGGAGCAGGAAGATGCTTATTTAATCCCACCCCTCCTACATCAGTAACACCTTTACTTCCTATTTATGTCCTGTGCTATCATAAATGCTTCTTTACAATTTGCTACATATATTTGGTTTTTCAGTAACATCCCAAGATGTTACGTGTTTACATACACACACATAGTGCATAAATATTGTGTGAGAATCAATGACTGTATAAAAGATTTGTTTCTGTTTTCTACAGTCATTGGTGAGAACACCCGGTCAAAGCCCTTCCTCCTCCCTGTACTTTGCAAAAACCATATTTTTGTACCACTTTTTAAGCTGAGTCATGCTGGGCTGTTTCTTCAGTTCATCACTCAGTCTGTCCCACAGCTTCACTCCACATACCAAGATGCAGAAACTTTTTAGCGTCGTACAGATACAGGGATGTTTTAAATTTACCTCCCCCCTCAAACTTAAGTCCCATCTCTTTTACAAAACAGTTTTAGAATATTGTCAGGAAGTAGGTTGTTTATTATTATAAATTTTTGCCGTATGAAAATGAACCAGATTGGTGCATTTTAGTATTTTTAAGAAAAGTGACCTGATATGATCTCTTTGTAATCTTTGCAATATTGATAATGATGATAATGAACATTTCTAAGTATTGCCCCAAACCTCTGCTTCAAATTCAATTCAGTTTTATTTATATAGCACCAAATCACAGCAACAGTCGCCTCAAGGTGCTTTATATCGTAAGGTAAAGACCCTACAA
>VUQS01049191.1:0-12004 GCA_015108495.1 Heterochromis multidens | reverse complement strand
CTCACCGTGTTTTTACACCTCTCTGCATTTAATGAGCTATTATTAATCTCTGGCTCTCTTCCACAGCATGTCTTTCTCCCTTCACCCCCAACCGGTCGCGGCGGATGGCTGCCCCTCCCTGAGCCTGGTTCCGCCGGAGGTTTCTTCCTGTTAAAAGGGAGTTTTTCCTTCCCACTGTTGCCAAGTGCTTGCTCATAGGGGGTCGTTTGATTGTTGGGGTTTCTCTGTATTATTGTAGGGTCTTTACCCTACAATATAAAGCGCCTTGAGGCGACTTTTGTTGTGATTTGGCGCTATATAAATAAAATTGAATTGAATTGAAATTGAATTGACGTACAAAACTGCACAAAAGTGAGACAGACCCCTAGCTAGTGAGTAATGTTCATTCAAAGACCATTTCTTTAGTTCAGAAGTCTAAATGCTGCAAAACAGGGCCTTTACATGTTAGTCTATTTTCACAAAATATTAAAAAATGTTAGTGTGCAAAACTCTGTTTATTGGACTACTGGCATGTATAAGGAAACAAAATTGGATGGAAAATGACCTCCTATTAAGCAAATATGCTAAACACTTGAAGAGGACATTCCACCTTAAAGCAGGAACACTTGTAAAGGCCTGACATCAGGATCTGTGAGCCCAAAGTGAAATGGCCAGATGGAAACATCTGTACCGATGCAATAAGCACTTCACCACAAGAGCGGAGTCCTGCAAAGGTAAACCAACATTACATCAGAACATTTCTCAGAGTCATTTTTATTTCAATTGAGTTTTTTAAACTTCTGTAGGTCTCCCAAGTCTTTGAGGCTCTTTTTAAATGTGTAAAAAACTGTTTAGAGGAAAAGTGATGACAGACATCATCTAGCTTAATGACTGGACACCTTTTCTACACAAATAATAAATCTGATCCTGAGCTCCAGCAGGGCGCCGATTTAGGCCTGAAATGTTTGGTAATAACGTGGTGTTTGGCTAGTTTTACAGCACTGATCACACTAACAATGACTACACAAATGTGTGTGAGAGACAACACTACTGTGAACTCCCCAAATAATTGGGGCCAAAGAAGACCACAAACACACAAAGGCCTCCAGTGAGGGAGAAAACCAACAGATGAGCCAAGCTGTGTGCACATACCATTGAAGTCGAAGAAGTAAGAGAGTCTATTGGCCAACATGCCACGCTGGCAGCCGGTCATGCTGTAGCCCAGAAGCTCCTCTGGATCTCTGCTGAATGCCTCTCCAGCCTCTGAGCCACTCACACCGATGTACACGCCTGTTTTACTGCCGCGGAGCGTGGCTGGATTCAGTCCTGCAGCACAACATTTCATTTTTACTTGTCAGGTAGTCTTACTCCAACTGCAAACCTTTTTTAAAGAAAAAATAATTCTGTCAGTCGCTTTATGTTGCGTTTGCTTTCTCACCTCCATCTACAATAGCCTCATAGGCAATCTCCAGCATGAGCCGCAGCTGGGGGTCCATGCTGTTGGCCTGTTTGGGGTGGACTCCAAAGAAGGCTGCATCAAAGTGGCTGATGTCTTTGAGCTTACCATTCCTCTTTGGAAGACCGTACAGACCTTGAAAAACAGCACAACATGGAGAAGCGTTACTTTCCAAAGGAAGCAGCAGAGTGATCAGACCAAACAATCTCTCATGATCATTTAGATTTAGCAAACAGACAGCTAGCACGTTACAGCATATGTAGAAATATAAAAATCTGTTTCAGCACCAAAAGAAGATGTCACTCCTTTAACTTGACATAAGGGAAGGAATATTCTTGAAAGGATTTTCTCTACACTTTTTTCCCCCAATTTTCTAAGATGGCGCACTCTGTCTCTGCTGTCTGTCTGTATCATCACTGGTGTCTGTTATGGTCAAACTGCATGGTCTCCTCTCTGCCTGACACACTCAGAGAGAATGTGCTGCAGTGGAGACGGTAAACCAAGGTGAATGAAATCAAAGCTTTGCTGGTAAAAAGCCAGTAAGACTCCTTTATTAGACTACCAGTTAAATCTGTTCCCATCCTCCACTCTTAGGATAATAGGGTCTCTATGCAGACTGATAGCTTAGTTACTAAACTCAGCTCCAGGCTGAGACAGCAGCTACCTCAGCCAGGATAACATGCTAATGAGCCTGTCAAATTCTTTTTTACCATTTCATTATCATTGACTGTAACTGCACAATGTAGAGGAGCGTATCCATGACGTTACAGTGTATTTTAAATGCAATTCCATAAATACATTTGTATGTACTGTACCACAGGGCGCAGGAATGTATGTTTGACCAGTTCAATAAATAGATTAAATGAAGCTTTATGAGAGGTTTTACCTGGTGTCCATCGCCGGGTGTCCTCTGTTACCATATCCACACCATTGATAAGGTTTTCCCAGAATTCCTCCAGGTTACTGGACTCTGGCAAGCGGCCTGATATCCCAGCTATGACGACCTCATCCATGATGAATTACTGCAAACACAGAGGGCACAGCCAATCAGTGACAAGCATTCTGCATTTTAAAGACATGATGAACGTGATCAATGCTGAGGTCAGACTCATTATTTAATGCTGTCATGTAACCCATAGAAACAACCATCTCACAATACAGTACTTCTGCAACACTTCATGTTTCACAGGACAGTCACCTACAAAAAAAGTCCTAGAGAGTGTGTGTGTGTGTGTGTCTCTGATCTGATCTTTGGCAGCACACTCGAGTAGGGACCAGTTCCTGAAAACCTTGTGGGTGTTTACATGTTTGTAACTTCGCACATTTAAATTCTACCTGTCAACACAAAGTAGTTTATAAAAACATTCTGCTGCATGTGATCATGACCTGCAGACCAGTCACAGCTGAACCATATTCTGCTTTTACGTGTATTATCCTGTCAATGATGAGAGAGTAAGCAAAAAGATCCAAGCCCACAGTAAACTTGTGTAAAAGCAAAGCATGGCTCCCCTCTTCCGTGACAGCATCACATGTAGCTCAGCTCACAGTGAGATTGATGACCTAATGCACACTATCCACCATCTCTAAAATAAACTAGACAACAAAGATCACACTCACTGCTGCATTTCAGGAATAAACACTGGTCTGCAAAACCGATCAGAAATAAGCCTTTCAATGAGTTCATGTTTAAGTGTTTGTGTTAGTTCATGTTCAGGTGATTAAGTCATAAATTCTGTTTTCGTTTTGGAAATTAGGCTCAGTGCCTGTAATAGCTCACTGTATGACATTAATAATGTGAACAAAGCCTAACAACATGACAGAATAATGAGGGAAATGAGGTGAGGAACACAAACACTACGAGAGGCTGTGCTCACCCTCTCTGTGGCTCAGAGGCGGAACAGATTTAGACTCCAGGATATACCGGCCTTGGATTACATCTAACCCAGCTCCTTCAGTACATTATCTAATCCTGACCCAGAATACACACATGACTGTAGGCGCACACAGATGATTTTCTAACTACAAGCTGGCTGCTAAACTGCACAGTACTGCGAACTGTGTCTGCCCATACTGGGCATTACAAATTCTATTCAGAGCACATCCTCCTCTCCTTTTCTTCGCTCTCCCTCATTGTATTCTCTTTTGTGTCAAGTCTCTGGATTTCACACTGCTTAGCTTCTTCAGCAACGTGCCACAACAGGACCTGACTTGTCAGCATCTTCACAGAAAGAACATGAAGCAGCAAACAATAATGACACATGCTAAGCATCCTCCATGACTCCACACTGTAACTATGTCATCCTCTGGCACTATGTAAACAGGAAAAACTTGTTCCTGGATTTTATTTCACTTCCACATCAGTTTCACCTTCCCACAAGTTTAAAGTCTCACTATAAGCCCCAAAACTGCCCTTCATACCTCTTTGACTTCAGTGCTCCTGTTGTTTTAATACTGCTGTTATTAAAAACTTTCACATTTATGTTGTTAGTACTGCAGAGGTCAAGTGAGGATCTTTTCTAAAACTGTTATGTTTCTACAGGAATTTTATTCAAAGTCAATTAAAGTCTATAAAAGCATTGTTATATTTTCATGTTACTGTCTTCTTAGAAACTTTGTTTGGGTCCACTTAACGGGGGTACCAACAGGAGGACAGTGGTGGTTAGCACTGTCACCTCACAGCAGCAAGGTTGCTGGTTTGAATCTCAGCTGGTTCTCCCTGTGTCTGTGTGGTTTCCTCCCACAGTCCAAACACATGCATGTTAGGGTGCTTTTAAACCGGCTGTGGATGTGAGGTCGATGTGCTTGAAGTGGACAGAATGAAGCAGCGTATGAATGATGGTTAATGTGGCTTGTAGTTTAAAGTGATTCGAGTGGTCAGTGAGACTAGAAAAGGACTGTATAAACACCAGTCCATGAAACGGGACACCTGAAGCAACAACAGCAGCAACTGTTCCAGTGAACTGTTGCTGCTGTTCATTAGAATCAAGTATCAGCGTGGCCACCATATTGCTCAGGGGGCCCTGGCCTCCTAACTCGTGCATGTCTACAGATACTTTTTTATCAAGTTCTCCCATAAAAACGGATGGAAGTAGTCGACTAATCTTACTGAAATGACAGATGCTGATGAGTTACTTGGCTCAAGTCTCTTATCCTTAGTGCTCTCTCTGTCCTGGGATCTTATAATGAAGTCCATCTAAAGCAGCTCCCCATGCTGTTATAGCTCCAATCCAGGTACACAGGTGAGTTACCTGTTACTGCATGTCACATCAGTGCCAAAGATTCAACACTCAGTTACAGCATAATTTAGAACAACATGGTACAACAACACAATAACACAGCCAGTGACATCACCACTTAATATCCTGTTCAGGATCTTTCTGATACTTTAAGTATTCACCCTTTCTCTTCAAGCCTGTCAGCACAGTCATTTAAGTCAGCCTAACAGAAGGATTACTTATCGTCATGTATCAAATTAAATACTTTGTAACTTCATCGAGCAACTTCTCACCTCTGGAACATCACTCCCTGCTGACCAGTTTGGGCATTTCATTCATTTCAACATAAAACGCAGTACAAAAGTCTGGCAAACACACACAGCACATTCCTCAACCACACACACACATCACTTTTGCTAACTTCAGCCACAAAAAGCCAGACCCTACATCAGTTTGTCTATGTTTATGGATCGATATGAAAACCAGCTGCACATCAGTGCAGTATGAAACATGAATGCCAGTGAGGTCAGGACACCATACAACAGACGGATGGAGGGATGGAGGGAGGGATCTGTGCACACTGACAGCACCACATTAGAAGCGCTCCGCTGCTGGTGCATTTACTGTAGTACACGGTAATCGGAGTACCGGACGCTTCAGTCCGGTACTCCGATTCCACATGAATGAGGCCGGTTCCACATGAATGAGGCCGGTTATTCCCATGCTGACATTTTCACAGACGCAGTTGGGTTGGCCAGTTTAAGCAAGTTCAATGTAAACATCCAAACCAGGGCGATGAATCAGCTCCTACTGCAGCTTTACTGGGGGTGGTCATATCACGGAGGACAACTGCCCCCTGCTTAGAAACACATTAATCACCATCATGTCTTCATTCAACATGACCGTGCTCGCTAGGAGCAGACGCCGCTGCAGCAGGGAGGCCGACCACAAGCACAATACCGACAGAAGGAAAATGTCAGGTACTGCAGGTAACATACTATCTTCTATTTAATTTAACATGTCAGTATAACTCAATGGACTCGACTATAATGTGAGAAGAATAAGGAGGACAGCGCCGAGGCCAGCAGGTCCAGTTAGCGAGCTTACCTGAGAGCACACTGTCTGATGTTGCTGTAAAATCCCGAAGCTGAGCCGTTCAGCGCACTCGGACATGTATCGGTATCTTCAGCTTACGATGGCCACCGGCGTGCTGCTCCTCTGCTCTGAAAGCCTGCCGTTAGCCTCCGTGCTTCATTGAATCTTTTTTCTCTGATGAATTTAAATGTGTCACACTCTGCCTGCCCACGCCACATGGGCTGACAACCGCTTGGCCCAACAGTCCAATGAGAGAAGAGGCAGGGCTCGGCGATCCAGCCAGTGATGGAGCAACTCTGTGGATGTGCTCAGAAAAAAGAGACGGGGTTACTGAAGTTCAGCCTCATTGTGGCACAACAAGAAAAGTGAGGAGATCAGTAGTGATAAGTTAAGAGTGTCATCATTTCGCTCGTCGCTATCAAGATCATTTAGTGTGGTCAAAGTGGAGGATAAGCCTGTGATGTGACTGATACTGTACAGACAGTGAACGATGCTTCCTTATCAGCTTTACAGGTTCTGTGGCCGCAGCACAGACACACCTGCCCGCTGTTTTCTACTGAAGCAGGAGCCATGACAGGATTTTAGATGATCGAAGTTTAATTTGAGCGTAAAGGTGCAGCCCGGCGTTGGCAAGCAGGAGCACCGGCGCTCAAATCTTCTGGATGACAAGGAAAGTTGACCAATCACGGAGCGAGGATATGAGGCTTCATCCAATCACTGCAGACCTGCGGGCATTGTTGAGCGATAGGGTGATTAAAGGGCGGGACCCAACTATGACGTAGCCTGGAGACCTCGCGTGACTTGTTAGGGTTACTGGAGTTCATCAGAATAAAGTGATGTTGTAAGGAGGCGCTGCTGCTGACCTCGTGCTTCACCTGCGATCAGTGCTGGAGATCACGACGGTTCGGCCCTTATCAGGACTTTGGCTTCTCAGCTGAGAAGAAGTGTCCTGTAATGGACCACAACAATCGCACTCATGTATACAAAGCACACAATTAGACTTTAATAGGTCAATTATAGTTTGATTTATAGAAATATATTTAATTGATCATATTTTTGAAAGAAGCCTGCCACATGGTGACCTGTGTGTACCAGTGGGCATAGGCTCCAGCCCCACCACAACCCTGATCTGGATGAAGGTTGAGAAATGGATGTGTGGATATTTGTGGTAGAAATTATTTGGAGCACGTGTTGTTTAAAATAAATTCATTTCATAGCTCGTGAGCAAAATGGCAGTTTGGATTAAGGTGAGTGAGACGTCTATGGCTCCTCCAGTGTGCATAGTAAAGTATCCTTGGGCTCAACCCCAAACTGCATCCATTGGAGTGTGAGGGAGTGTGTGCTATAGGTAGTGAATGTGTCTCCCTGTCAGCAAACATTCGCCTGCTTCTCTACAGGAAGAAGTTCTGGACATGTAGCCACATGGTCCATCAGAGGAAACAGAAAGGTCACCAACACTGGCTAAAAAACTAACAGCCTGTTTTAACACAGAGTATCTCATGTGTGTGTGTTTTTAATGCTTTAATATGAGGTGAAGCTTGAACTCGCTGTGTGTGTCCATCTCTTTTCTTAAAAAAGTGTAAAATTATACATATTTATATGTGTCTGGACCTGTACATTTATTTATGTGTATTAGAGTTTTCATTGTGCACCCACAGCCACGAAACACGTTCATATCAGTGCTATGGGTGTCCCTATAGCTGTACTGACACAGCCTCCACACGTGTTAGTACCACACATAATATCCTGATAATGGTTCATTTTGTGTAGCCTTATACAGTTATGCCTACACTTGTATTTCAAAGATGAATTGGACGAAAACATTTTTTGTCTTTTTCCCACATTTTCCAGATACAGCAATAATATTATTAAAGTGAATTCTCCTGGTCACAGCAGTTTGTATCAACTGTTTGTTATCAGGGGGCTGTCATGTACAAAAGGATGGACTGACAAAGGTTTACTCACACATGCCTGTGAGGTGAGAGGATGCCTTAAGGAAATGTGGGAGGGTGACAAATTAACAAAGAAACTGTTACTCTTACATTCTTCTGATACGGGAGAGGCACTGACCCACAAGCATGAGTGTCCCTGAAAAGAGACAGGTATCCTGGTATAATCAAGCCACTCAAGAGATGGAGTTTCATCCTGGATAAAACTACTTTTAATGCTACCAACAGAAGAAGACAAGCTTTTGGCTAAGTTGCAAGGACCGTACGGAAATTGGGCCCCACTACTTATAAAATCTCTATTCCAGGGGAGAACTGCACCTCCTGTTTCTCCACAACAACGTGTTAAAGGAGTGGGTATCTAGACCTGTAGAGAAACAAAATGTGTTCCTCATGTTGCAGCTTTCTTAACAGCAGCAGCGACAGGTTACTGAATCTCTGCTCATGTTTCAGGAAAATGCTGGCTGTAGATTTGATAATATATGACATTATCCTCAAACAAGATACCACTGTCACTGTCTGATACAGGATTCCTGTATGTCTCCTGGGTCCCCTGAATTCAATTTCAATTCAATTCAATCTTATATAAACCCCAACAATCAGACAACCCCCTATGAGCAAGCCCTTGGTGACAGTAGGAAGGAAAAGCTCCATTTTAACAGGAAGAAACCTCTGGCAGAACCAGGATCAGGGAGGGGCAGTCATCTGCTACAACTGGTTGGGGTGAAAAAAGATAATTCTATGAATGGGAGCTCTTTATTAGTTTGTTGTCTAATGTTGGAATATACTGAAAGCTTGATTACTTCAGATGTCTATGTTTATTAGGTTATTTTATTTTATTTTTAGTTATTTATTTTATCATATTTGCTGGTTTAGTTAATTTTGACTAATTTATTGTTTGCTTTATTTTTGTTTGAAGCTATGGCCATCTTAGGTTAAACGGGTAGGTATATGAGCAGCATGCACCGGGGAAGGCCTGTGGGGCTTTTTACCAGAACCTGAGATACAGGACGAGAAATTACGCTCTTGTTCTTTCTTTGGGATGAAAAAAAAAACAAAACAGTAAAATGTACAGATTCTGTTTTAAACATGGACTTGCCCATGTTGCATCAGTGGCCGGTTGATTATGGGTTTTAAGTTTGGCATTAGGCATTACTGAAGCCTGTCAAAGAAAGCGGGGCATCCCCATTGTTTTTGTCCCAAACAGACATGGCACAGTGAGCTTTTGTTCTTCTATTTCATACCCACACTGTACGTTGATGACCCAGTTGACCCCCTGGGCAAAGCAGCTATTTTTCAGGGCTCATGGATAAAGCATTTTTGAATCTGCTCATGTGGATGCTGTTGTAGTCTGCAGCAACAGATATTAGAGTGTCTACATGCTGCTGAATTTCCTCATGTAAATGGAGACTGAGCTGGCTGAACCCCAGACCAAATGTTACACACGAGATAGGACAAAACCTCAAACTCTCCACTAGAAAGACAGATACAGATATGCTGAAGAACAAACGAGAAGACTGGAAACATTGTGGGGGCACTATTTGAACTTTATAAAAGAAATGGATTTTAAAAAGGGCCAGTCAGTATAAATCATCCAGTTAGGTGACTTATGCCTCTTTTCCACTAGTACCTACTTGGATCGACTCAGCACGATTTAGTACTACATCAATGTGGGTGGGGTCGTTATAGCAACGCGTCCCAAAAGTCCTGTGACTTCATTTATATGTGACACAAACACACAACAATGGAGGACATGGAGGTGATGGTATATCGGTTGATGGCTTTTTGTCAGACTCAGAGTAAAAGAAGAGAGCCAGAGAACGCTGCGGGCGGTGAGATGAAACACGGTGTTGTTTGTGTGTAGCCATTTCGCTCGTTGCCGGGTTTCAAAAATGGCGGGTTTGAATTGTGAAGGGGTCGCTATAATGACTCATCCAGTGACGTCCCTCCCAGTGACATGCAGTCCGTTGACATCACATTTTGGGAATGCCTCGGATTGCTTGGAACCCTGACCAAGCAGGTACTAAAAAAGTACCTGGTACCAGGTACTACCACCTAATGGAAAACCCCTCAAACCGTGCCGAGTCGAGCCGAGTAGGTAATAGTGGAAAAGGGATTTACTTGTCTTGATTAAGAGAGCTTTCTGGCTTTTGTTAAAGGAAATTCAAAATACCTTTGAAGAAACATCATGGGTGCCAGTTTAGCTCGCTGGTTGAGCAGGTGCCCATATGCCTTAGGGCTGAAATGGAGCGACCTGGCTTGGAGTCCGTCCTTTGGCTTTTGCTGCATGTCTGCCCCTGCTTTCTCTCTTTCCTGTCTACTCTTCTCTGCTGAACTGTTAAATAAAGGCAAAAAGCCCAGGAATAAATCTTTTCTGCAACCCATGTTAGTGTGACCTGAAACAAACTATATGTTGAACCCTTTTTATTTTTTCTAATGCTCCTTTAAACCACAAATATTCCTACCTATGATAAAACTGAAACTGTTATGGTCTTGTTGGTTCTGAATTCTTAGTTAATATATTTGATTTCTGTTCAGCTTTTTTCTACAGTTTGAAGTTTAGAGTTTTATGTTTTGTTGTCTTTGTTTTCTTCTTCTGTTGCAGTGTAGTTGTACTAAAGTTTTACTATTATGAGCCAATTATGAGCAATGAAATCTCGTTCAGTGTGAACTATTTGGTGTGTAGCTTCAATGACAATAAAGTCTATCTACCTATCTATCGTTTTCCTGTTGTGTTATTTGAGTACTGCTTCCTGCTTAGTTTGATGGACTTTTTTGTTTGGCTCCAGTTCCTGTTTTGAGTTTATTTCTTGTGTGTTTTGTTCCTTCAGTGTTTCCCATCCGTCCTGCCCCCTGTCTCATTTTTCTGTCCTCTGGTGTTCAGTGTCCCTGTGTTCATGTTTTGTGTGTAAGTTCTTGTCTCCATGCTCAGTAGTGTGTTTTTGGCTTGCTTCCTGTTTGTTAGTTTGTTTTCTCTGGTTTTGTGTTTTGTGTTTTACTTTCTGTCTGTTAATTGTCTTGATTCCTTTCACCAGTTTCACCTCTTTCCAATCCTCACTTAGTCCTCACTGTATAAATAGTCCTGTCCTCTCTTTGTTGTGTTGTCTGTGATGTTTGTGTTTTGTTCCCTGTGTACCAACTGCTGTGACCCCTAATGCTTTGTATTTTTGTACTTAGACTTCAGCTGTTAAAGCTCAATTTCCAATGGAACTCTCTGTCTCTTGCATTTTGGGTCTCCAAAATATAATTTTCTAATATTTCTAATATAATAATGATAAACTGCTCATGCCACTGCAGCATGCTTGAAAAAAGCTTCAACATATCCCACTTCAATAAAGTGAATAGAGACAAATGCCAAATTAAAGCAGTAGAGAGTCATAGTATGGGTCAAACCTATTACAATATTGAATTTTTATAGCATATTATAGTTAAAGGACTGATCGTGGTTTCCTCATATTATTGACTGGTTGTCTTCTATGGCATGTCCTCCAAGTACATGTCAGTCTTTAACATTGTAGTTTCTGATCTTGCTGATCCTGGCAGGGACTGCAGGTCTGTTGGTCTTGGTAGTGCTTGACAGTGTTTTAGACTGGTTCGTCCTCTGCTGAACCTCAGTCTGGGGCCGGCTAGGAATCACACCACTACCATGCACCATCATCTGGACTCCAGAACCACCAGACTCAGCCACCTCCTTTCTGCTCTTGAGCTCACATTCACCTTTTGGAGAGACAAAATAAGTTCACTTAGAATGGTTAGCAGTTTCATTTGTTGAATTCAGATCCAAATTTGACCACATTTTGTCAAATACATAAACACACCTACAGTAGTCTGAAGTGCAGTGTCTGGTTTAGCCATAGATAAGAATAAGAATAACTTTATTGATCCCAGAGGGAAATTCATTTGTCTGACAGCTCATCTGCTATTTATATGAGAATTGTAAAGCCTGATATGAATACGAATAATACGAATACGAATAACTTTATTGATCCCAGAGGGAAATTCATTTGTCTGACAGCTCATCTGCTATTTATATGACAATTGTAAAGCCTGATGGCTGTGGGTGCGAATGATTTTCTGTATTTCTCCGTTTTACAACGGAGAGAGAGGAGTCTTCCAGTACTGATGGTTTTTTGTTCCATAAAGATGTTATAAAGTGGGTGATCAGAGTTGTTCAGGATGGCTTCTAACATCTTTAGTGTGCATCTTTCCACCACCTCCCCAGCGTGTCCAGTCTGGCTCCAATCACAGAGCCAGCTTTCCTCACTAGTTTGTCTAGTCTCCTTGCATCCTTGTTTCTGATGCTGCCTCCCCAG